>CAJUYH010005986.1:0-21449 GCA_910591685.1 Galerucella tenella
GGTGAAATTGGGCATGAGTATCTAATAACTTATTAGTGACTTTTCGGTTTTGGTTTTGTATCGAGATGGTATCGAGTGACAGCCTTCGCCCGGTTAAATCGCGAGCAGTTATCAGTTATCCTATGAATACAAAGAACACAACAAACTGAAGGAGTTTATTAATGCTCACCAAATATCCTCGCTTTGACATTGAAATTCTCATTGTTTTAATAGTTTTCCGCCGTGAAAATATTCAGATCAAGTGTAAAACATTCTCTTGGAAAGCCTTCGAGGATATTTAAATAATCTTCAAAATCAGCTGTCAACATCTATCTCGAACTAAGTTGAACGTTGAGTGGCCCCAATTCGGGAACGTATTTAGTTCCAGAAATTCATAGCGGTGCAACGCAAACTCGCTTTGTTGAGATGGCTTTTTTTTAATATCTTGAAATGAAACATGCAAACAGGCATAAATCTTTTAGATTAGTTGGTGGGGAAGATACTCCCAGGCGTGGGTTTGAAGTTATAATCACTGTTGCCGCCCTTCTTCCAATAATCTTTCCAGAAATCTGGAGTTGCAGTGTAATGTAATTGCTGGAAATTCTGAAGACCGGTCTAGTCAAATAGAAATCTATTTAGTGAAGGGACGATCATTTCAGATTTTATAAATATAGATGTGAATGCGGAAAAAAAGATTGGACCTTAAACGCTCCAGAGACGCTTTTATTGTGGTTCTGTTTCCTGATAAGTTGACGGAAAAGAATAATGAATACACCTCGGAATACACCACAAGTAACTTACAGAAGATATCACCTAATAGTCGGAGAGCCAGTGAAGATTTCGGGTTATAATTTTGGCATGGAGATTAGGTATTTAAACGCCCTTATTAACCACCGGGGAATACTGAATGGAAATTCTGCCGCGCCAGCGCGAGTTACTGAAGGGTAAAACACCTCATCAAGTTGCAAGATTAGCAAGCAATTGGCAGAAGAATACTGCAGTTCCTAATGCATGGCTGAAAACTTTAAGTTATTCTTTTGGGATTTTTTTTCTTGAAAATAAATAGATCAATACATTTATAAAAAATAAAATTTGTTAACATTAATGAGAAGTCAGTTGAAGCAGGTATATAGTCAATCTTATCAATTCCTCTTAAATTATTTTGTTCAATGGAAACATTAACGCTTAATAAATTGTATGTGATGTGAAAAATTGAAGACAAAATGCACAAAAAATGTTTAAAAAAATCATCCACGATGTCATTCATCATATGAATTTTCAACTTCAACTGTGAAATACCGCGCACTTTCGGAAATTTATCAAAAAAGTGCTACAAATTATTACAAACAACAACGCTTCTGGAGATTTGCGAAACGAGATAGAATCACTGGACCTTACCAATTGAGACCAAATGATTTTCTCAAAGAAATGGAAAATCGGAGATTTAAGTTATCTTTGGTAAACATTTTTATCAAAAACTGGGTTGGAAAAGTGCAAAATCAATTCATCGGCATTTAAACAATTTATCTGAATCATGACAAATGCTACCAGTACGAATGTGAAAATAAGTGTAATAAAATCTATTAGCCAGAAATACTGTTGTGATAAACAAGAAAAAGCGGATACAGAAATAATTTTTCATATAAGTAAAATGCCAACAGATTCTAAAATTCTTGTACGCTGTTGGGACACCGATGTTTTAATCATTATACTAGGCAATATGAAGATTTTTTTCTCTTCCTTTGTATATTTGGATGGAGGTAGGAGTAAGTAATCATCAACTTTTTATCGATGCTACCAAATTGTACAACAATCTCGATGAGAAATTATCAAGCGCTTTACCAGGTTTCCACGCACTCACGGGTTGTGACTACAATCCTGCATTTTTTACACGGGGGAAAAATAGACCATGAGGCCTTGTTGAAAATCCGATGCTTATCAAAAAGCATTAGCATCTCTAGGCAACGTTGATGAAGACAGTCGCTAGACAGCTTTCCAACAAATCGAGGAATTTATACAGCGTAAAAAATACAAATACAGTGAACGAAGCACGGGTAATATTGTTTGATAAAGAATATAAAATGGACGATGTTATGGAGTCATTTGCTCAGAAAATTGGAAATGTAGACGTTTCTAATTTGCCTCCCTGCCGAAAAGAACTTGAACGACAATCACTGCGTGCTTTTTACATTGCCAGCATCTGGAATAATGCGTGTTTCTAGAATTCAACATCATTAAATTCCGAAGAATATGGATGGAGTTTGCAACACGACAGATATAAATTTCACTGGTATAATGTGAAGCAAATGCCACCCCAAGTTAATAATGTAGTTTTCCAGACTGACGGCGAACCTAAAAGTGATGCTGAATCCAGCGAAATCGGTGAGCATTTCTCAAACTCAGTTCAAAAATAATTTCTTCAATTTTTTTATAATTACAGATGATGATAATTCACAACATCAAGTTAAAATATATACTATAAGTTATTTGTCGTGCCACACTGTATATATTATGTTCTGATTAATAGAATCCAACGAATAGCATGAGAAATAATCCGGTGAAACCTTAATATACACCTAAAATGGATGAAAATTACATTTGGGCGTACAAATTTAGTATAGAAGGGTTAATCTGCTCTACCGAAGAGCAGCCTGAATTGTTGGAGGGATTTAACTTCTGCTATTTATATTAAAACATCCTTCCTATGTAACTAAATCCTAGAAATAGTTTCCGTGTGCTATTTGGGATTGGAATTAATTCCCTCCGTCTGTTCAAAATATTTGACTAGATGAAGTCATCATAACCGAGATAGTTTCAAGAAACTGGAATTCAGACATATACTATACACATATATAATATATACAGGGTGTTTCCAAATGACACTAACAACGTTCGCATGTAGATTTCTCTCGTTGAATTGGACGTAATGATATGAGGATTGAGGGGTCCATCACATTTATTTTTCGAAATACAGAGTGTTGAAGTTTTGAAAAATTAAATCTTTCAATTCGATAACTTTAAAATGGATGAATAAATTGATTTGACATTTGTTAGGTTGTTTTTAAATGTAAAAGGGCATATTTTGATGGAATAATTTTTATCCCAATTTCTGATCCAGTGGTGTAGATTTGGAATAATATGTTACCTTTCTCCTCCCATTTTTTACGCCACTGACTTTTGAAGCAATTTCTATTCAATTTTGTATTAATGGTTTTCACCAAAAAAACTAATAACCTTCACATATCAAAAAATTTGTAGTTTTCAAGATATTTAATGATTTCGGCTGAAAGACCTCGGTCGATGGCCTGTTGATGCTTTAGTGGTGTCAATAAAGTATACTTCTCTCTCTCTCTCTCTCTCTTTCTCTTTCTCTCTCTCTCTCTCTCTCTCTCTGTCATTTGAGAACACGCCGTATTTATACGTTCAATCCATTTTACTGTCTCTTCATGAGCTAACGGTGAATTTAGTTAATGCATTAAGCACTGTCAATTAGTGAAAATTCTTGTATGTTTTGGATTGTTCACTGGGCAATGGTAATAATCTATTTTGAGTGACCCGAATTAATCGTAAACTCCACTAATATTCTTAAAACACAAGTTTATGTTAGAGGTGGTATGTTCAATTCAATGATACCTATAACTTCCTTCATTTATAATGCATAGAAGTAATTTCAATAAAAACCTCACTTTATGAGTGTAGTAGTGGTTTTTTAACTAACTATAACCACTGAAAATTAATTTCACAAAAATGATCATTTTTATATTGAACATTAGGCAGTGGAAATTGAAACCAGTATTTGGTTGGGACATTTCCAAGGGAATATAATGCCTTACATTCTTTGTTCCATCTCTTCGGCACATAGTCATAAATGATCATTTCCTTCAATTTTTCATCACTCTCCAGTCTAGTACCCTTACCTCTGTTGATTCCCCAAAAGCTTCATTACACCTATTCTACCTCATTTTTCCGTTCTTGCCAAAACTCCATCCATCATTTTTTATTAGTCTGGTATCTGGCATCCGCTGTATATGGCCTAGTCACGCAAATGGCGTAAATCTGATCTAGAATGTAGCAAATAACAGCAAATATTGAAGTTCCTGAAAATCTCCAATAGGTTTACAAAGGCTCAGTTTCAGATCCATTTTTTTTATGATACATTAAACATATCACTGACTCACGAATACATGATACCCATATTAACTTTAGACTTTTGAAGTTGATATTCCATTCATATCCTCATCCTTTTTGTTAGCCTTGCTTCTATGTACATTTTTCCATCACCCATCTTTCTTTTTTAACTCTCAACTTCGTTTCTCCTCGTTTGAGTCCAGCATTTGTGTCAAAAAATTTATGGATCACTTTACTATTACAGTTAATCTGCAAAAGGTCATTTTTTGATTTTACATCCCAGCTTCCTTCAAATTTTAAGTGTACTTATTCAGTAAAGAAGAACGCAAACAATTCCAACTTAAAATCAAAATAATGGAACTAAAATAAGACAATACTAAAAGAGATCTCAATATTGGACAAAAGCAATTTCATACTTTTTTTTATTTATTGTTAAAATAGAATATCACCTGTCAATTTGATAACTTCCAAAAACAAATGTTCGATATCATTCATTTGATTCATTTTTGAATCGAACTCTGGGAAAACCTAGTTATGTTGTAATCAAAGCAATGTATTTTTTCCACTGCTAGCTGTGAAGTTGACAATTATTGCTCCTTCTAGCCAATTGAGAAGTAGAATTTCTTTATCAGTGATTAATAATTGTTCCCATTATTTACCTAGGCTATAATTATAAACAAATTCAAATATTTTGAGAATTCAGGGATAATACTCCGACAAAAACTTGTGCAACAGAATTTTGTATACCCTTTAACATATTTGCTGCTTGAAATCACCTATCAAAATGGAATTATTTGAATAAAAATGCCATTAGTTTGAAATTCGCGCTTAACCAAAAATGACTGATAATATAACCAGTACGTTCATAATAATATATCGAAAACTGACAGTGTACTTGTCAGTCAGACGAAGGGAGTCAACGCCTTCTTCACCACCTTGGTGTATGATATACTGATATTGTGCATTTGGAGCATCAGAGTTGGCTTCTTTGACTGTTTGCATCTATCACTGCTATTGTATATTATCGATAAAACTGATTTTTGGTGAATCGTTTTGTCACATTCGAGCATTCCCGTTAATCTCTTCCTATTTTTATTTTTTGAATCAAGTATGCAAATGTACCACATAGAGTTTCCAAGATAATGAGAGAAGTTATAACCGTGAATTTTGTCTTCTTGTTATGTAATAAACGTTATATAATCATCAAATGAAAAAGCACTCCCAGAAAAAAATTTAATAAACGAGAATCTCATGACGATTTTGGTTTCTAGCTACTTTGATACAAAATAAAATGCTCCGAGAAGAACTCTTCATATATTAATCTTTTATAGTAAGCGTTCAAATATTGTGAGGTTTGATGAAATAGCTATTTATGTACAAAAGACGAAAATTGATAGTATAGGCGTAGCCGAGACCAGCAAGCTTGCGAGACAATAGATAGTTATTCACTGAGTTACTAATTTTTGAATAAAAATAGACAATATTTGAAGACGATATTCTTCGGCAGGCGTAGGCCAAGACTCACCGAACACACACTCTCTTATTGACGATTACTCCGGACACTCACATAAGACATGCCTGACAGTTTCATCTTCCTGTTTACACATCCTGCATAGAGGTGTGCCTACTAGCCCCATAGTTTGGAGGTGTTTCCTTAGTTGACAGTGGCCAGTCAGAAATCCTACTGTTGAACGTAGGTTTTCCCTGGTCATCACCAAATATTTCTTCGGCGCCAGCTTCCCAGGGTCGCCCAGGGTGCTGCTGGCAAGACTGCGTCCTGTGATTCCATCCCATCTCTTAAGGGATTGAGCATGGGTGTTACGTTTGGCAAGTTCTGCAATTGTCAAAGTCGTTAGGTCATAGGTGTCACTGGGTCCTGAAATTTTTAGTCCAGCCGCTTCCCTAGCTAAAGAATCGCAATGCTTCCCTAGCTAAAGAATCGCAATGCGATTTTCTTCACTCCTGTCGTACCGTCTAACCCTCCCCAGGATAATATTGTCATGCCGAGGCCTTAGCTAGATCTTGGTAGCACTCTAGTACTATCCCCGATATAACGCGTAATAATAGTTGGAAAATTTAAAAAAAAAATCAGTGGAAAATTACTTACTCGTCAGATATGATACAAGAAACCTAATTAAATGTCCACAATGGCAGGTATACTTTGGCAAGTTTATCTGAAACCGTGAAAGAAATGCAGTCGAAAACATTCGACATTGCCATGTTTAACTATGAAAAAGCTGAAGTGCTAACTATGTAGTGATAATAATTATAAATGGGTCTTTTTATTATTAACAATATTGAAAATATGAATAAACGTTAATTTTATAATATGCTTGTTTCCTTGGATTTATTCTGTTAACATTATTTTTCCAATTTATGAATATTAAAAGAGAACACTTTTCCAAATTTGTTATGGGCTTCTTCAAGCTCTGGCAACGTTGTACGAAAACCATAATGACCACACCCTCCGAATTACATAATTGGTGAAGCGCGTGCGTATGCTCTTCCCTCTCACTTCGTCAATTGACAGATATTGATTTATGCAGTGGCGTTGGTATTGTCAGTGACCTTTGTAATTTCAGTTTTACTTGGTAAAATAGGTACCGTACGCCATTTGTACGTTTGACAGATATACGCCATGTTTTTCCTCGCCTCTTACCGATGCCGCGTAGCTCCAGATAAACTTGCCAAACTATATGCAGGTATGGCACTGAAGATGGCTCAATAGCCAAAAGCGCTTTGCAATTTTGAATAAAAATTTCACACAGAATACAACAGTGTTTTCTTGACTTTCTAGTCATGTGTACTCAGCTATAAAGATATTCACATCTGTATATATGCTTATTGAAATTGCAGCATCTGACCCTGTGTTTTGTTCCATTTGTATTTTATAGGGCTCATTAAACACAAACCTTGGTTCAATTGCATCATTGGCTGCCTGCATAAGAGGTAGCGCAGATCCATTGTTGATTATTATGAACACTAATATTCACACCAAGGTCTAAGTCCCACATCGAATCTAGCTAATGACAGCTATTCTCGTAGCCGTTCTTTTAAATCAAATGAATTTCCATTATTATTTCCCACTCTACATGTATTTTTCATCAAAACTCAATTGCTAGTTCACATTGACTGTGAACGTCCCAGGGTAGAGTTAGTGCATTTGTATTATTCAGTACACATATTTGTGTGTTTAATTGTTGATATATATTGTATTTCAGAGCCTGGAATAGTTCCATGTACTAGTAAGGGCTGCTCAATATAATAACTTGATTACATGTATAAAACAGTAACATTTTATTGTTAAAAATATTTACCAAAGGTTTTGAAATTTCTGAAAGTGGAGAGTAGGGATATAAGACATAAGACAACGAGGTTAAAGCATGCTGAAAGAATACATAAATTGTGAAAAGTTTTAATAAGATCACTTATTACAATTATTGGTGGAGCAACCGCTTTTCACCGAAAATAGAGTGCGTGTGGATCCTGCAATAAGGGAAACTGTGTCTGAAACCGGTTCTGCTTCTACTTACAGATTTCATTATCTCTTTAACAAATTGAGAAAAGGTGGAAATCCATTTCACACTCAGCATACTTTAAAATCAATCAATTAACAAAGCTTCCCAATGCAGACCGTTGTCGGTGGAATATAAAAACTCCCTGAATATACTGTTTGTACTAAAAAGTTGTATACACATAGGGAAGAAGTTTATCTTACATTATACAAAAAACATTATTCTCAATAAAAATATCTGCATGACTTGTAGATCCATAATCGGATGCAAAATTTTCAAAACATTGTCTGTAATACAGGGATAAGAAAAAATAATGACTTAGTCCAAGAGAAAAAAAATACGCACAACAGTAGTGTAAAGCAGAATGTTCATTGGAATTATGATTATGAGAACTGTTTTAGAAAACTATTTACATTGAATTGTTGGAAATTTTAATGTAGCATAATAAACAAAGTATCTAACTTGTTGTTAACAATTTCTCAATAATTTGCATGCGGATGGAAGATTAATGTATTTTATGCTCAGCTACTTGTTACAATCAACGACAAGCGGATTCTTCCCACTTCATCACTTATCGAACCTAAACAGCTTCCATAAAAAAAAACTCTGTCGATATCATCAATCACCTCGGCGCCAAAAATGGTGAGTTATTTTTGGAGTTGTTTCAGGCCTGGAAAACCTACATCCACTTTTTATGCAACTTTCAAGTGCAGGTCTGGCTTGGGGTAAAACTAACTACAAACTTTATTCGATTTCCCTAAATTTGTTTTTTCAATCATTCTTCTTCAAATGGAAATTTTCTTCTCTTCAGCTAAATCCGCGTGGAAATCTTCGAGAATCAGAAAGTAAGTATACGGAATTTTCTTGTACGAAGCACGTTTGTTAGGCCAAAGTGTTGGACCGAAACCCGCCTGTGGCGTCGCAAAATCGAAAATAAACAAGGCCATGAGAAAGTGGATGACACAAAAATCTCTATAATGGTTGGTGATCTCACCAGGACACTGTTAGCTCAACAGTCCAGCGAATATAATGTACCTTACAGACGGAGCCTTGTGCAAGTTATCCAGAGGAGAGAACTGCATATCACATCCTATGTCTGCGTGGCTGCCTGACAAATCTGTGATTCATTGTAGAAAAAAGTAGGACAGCAAAATGTAATCTAGGTTCAGGCGACCACAATAAGTGCGCCATCTAGAAACGGAGAAGTAGTCATGTCTACTCAACGTGAGGATTATTATTATGTCAAGACAAAATATATTATATACCACTTGGTTAGTTTCACAAGCTACAAAATTTGAATTGCATTGTAAGGATTATAACATGACCAGAGGATTTTTGTTCAAAGCATAAGTTTTTTATTGCCTTTTTTCGTCCACTGCAACTGTGGAAACTGGTTGCAAAACATGAAACTTAGCTCTTTCACTGTAACGTGAGTATAGCTACAATTTGTAGAAGTTTAAGGGTTCCTGGTGAAGAGTTTCCACTATACTAAGCTCAAAACTTCGTAGCCCATGTATTCGCAGTATGCACTAATGAGAAGCTTCAAGCTTATATAAAATGACGGAGGTTTTGGTATTTATGCGCTCTTGTACTAATATCTATGAATAGTTGTGACAAAATAAATGTGTGTTGTTGGTACCGACTCGTTCTTGTAAAAAAATTATTAGGGCTTGTCAGTCAGTCCTGCGTTTCCAAAACTTCATATTTTTCAAGCTTCGTTGTTCCATTTTGAAACTAAACAATCCTTGTTACATCTAATACGACTTGAAACTTTCTGTTCATCGTTTATTCAACAAGTTTGGAAACAAGAATATACATAAAATTTTCCCCTGATTATTATTCAACCGCTGCTTTTCCTCGCTTATGACAAACAAAAAGTACTTTTTTGTATATTATGAGTGAAAATCCCTGAAACCGGTTCACTTCCAAAGCATTTCTAAGCGTTATCAGTCCGTAAATCAACCCATTCTATTTGGGTTTCAATGGAACTTTACGATAGGCCCATTTGCAATCACGAGGGTGAATACACGCTTTCACCTGAGAGGAAAGTGTCTGTTTAAAATCACTTCAACCGGTTCACTTACAGACAAATTCTATCTCGATTTCATAAGATTGGGGATGAATATCGGAGTTGGTATTATTGTTTGATGGTACACTGAAACCTCACAGTTAATATTATTGTTCGATAGAGTTTGTGAAGAAAGTCAACAAAAGACAGAAAGCAAACTCCAAACTTGAAGGCAGAAGATATGGTAATGAATTGTTTAAAAAGTGAGCTCAGCTCAAAGTTCTTGAGATTGGGGGAATCTAAAACTTTTATATTGAACTATTCAAAGATGCTACATTATGTTATACTTCATACCATTCTTAATTGCATTTCAGTACGTGCATAAGTACTCCATTTGCCATTTTGAAATGTTTAAGCAAGCCACTGATACTGAAATATGGAATAAATTCACCCACTCACCACAATCCTAGTCTAACCCATTCAGTAACTAGTATAAAATTCATTGTTATTATTTGAATGACTACATTTAACGACAATATTATAAAGCATTCAAAGAACCAAACTAATTTTTCAATATGTGTATTTTTCCCACTAATCTGTTTCCAATATAAAAATACCCATCAATTTGAATGTGTTACGCTTTTCATAAGTAATTGTTTTGTTGCCTTTTTGTTTGTATTCAGTCGTACGACAATCTACCAAATGTCGGCAATAAATAATCTATAAATATGATGAGAATTGGGATTATGGTATGGATTTTTCTTTTTGTTAATCATTTTGGGAAATTACACCACAATCATTTTCAATTTGACGTTCCAGCATGGTTCCAGCTACCGATGAGACCAGTAGGTACACTGCAAAAACGACATCTTCACTTTAAATAACAAAATAAAATTCAGATGAAGATAAGGTACGTTTCCATCACTACAACATTTTATCACATGTGCCGGAAAAAGCTCTGAGACAGGAGTCAGAAACAAAAATGTGTTGCGCAACAAAACATGTTTATGTGCCGCGAATGATGGAAACAGAATGCGATTTATACCGCGAAACACGCATACACAGTAGTCTTAAATTTTGCACGTGGTCCGGATCGTAACACCATTGCCAGATTTACATATTACAGTGTGTTGATACCTGTATGTTACTTGTTGTGTGTTGTTGATGTAGCGAAATGGAGTGGTAAAAGTGTAAAGTGTCTAAGCTCATTGAATTGTTCGGGCAGGAAACGGTATTGTGAAACATAACAAGTTCACACCATAAAAATAGTATTAGCAGGCTCAGCAACATTCATCTCAGATGATAGAATACAGCGTTACAGAAGTTGAGAAAAAATTATATAACCTTCGACCTCAGTATATAAAAGAAAAAACGGAACAAGGCTTAGCAGAAATTCAAAATCAGTAGCAGTCTTTGCCAAAAAACTTCTCATCCACCATTCAGCTATTTTTCTCCTTTTTTCCCAATAATTCTTGATACACTCCTGCCATTACCACAAACCATGCTGAAGCAGCTGTATCGTCCATTTTTGAGATAAATAAAATTTGGATCATAATATAATACATTCAAACAAACAAACACTACAACCTCAAGGCAGACTGCTGTAAACTACATTCCCCTACACGAAAGAACAGAAAAATCGCATCGGTACCGCGACATGCTCCTAGCACAGATATGCACCATAAAGTAGGCTCGACATGACAATGTGTAAATGGAAACGTATAGTTGACGCAATTCTTTCAGTGCGGACTTAAAGTAGCCGGCTTTTTGTTTGACTGCAATACGATATGATACCGTCATAGTCCAGTCAATATTTCAATTTATAATACTTAAAATGTACCTGGACGACGATTCGGGTTTTCTTTTCATGTATTCCTGGTTTCTTCAAAATCTAAAGCTGTTTTTTTCTCTGTTATTGATGACTCGAATATAAAACAATTTGCTTTGAACAATATTAACCTATTATTATATTTGAAAACATTTTGAACATAATACCAAACGATTAAAACTACTTTATATATTGTTTCATTAAGAAGAAATAGAAATATAAATTTCAAATATTCTTTTATTCTCCACATCTTTGACTGAACTATAACTATCTCTCAGAAAGGGTTATTTTACGATAGCAGCCGATGTTAACGCTTTAGTCGGTAGTCCCATCAAGGAAGAGTTTAGTGTTTTTTGAGGCTAAGTATAATTACAATTATATTCTCAGTTGAAAACTGAATATTCACAATGTGGCGTCATTGGGAAAATATCGAGTTCGGTCAAAAATACTGTGTGTAACAATCAAGAAAGTTTAATAATGGTTTGAGTTTCATTGAACCCTTTATTTGATAATGGTGATGAAAGTGATGATTTTAGTAATAGTGTAAGTAGTGAAAACAGGATTTGACGACATTTAAATTTGGAAGCGCAGAAAATATATTTCAATGTGTATAAGCATATACGAGAAAAATTGGACTCGATGAAGAAACGGAATTGATGCAAGTATGTAGTATCTAATTGAACAGAAGCTCCCCTGTCAACTATACGTAAAATAGCTAAGAATGAACGCAAAAAGCCATGTGATAGGGAATTGGTCAAACCTTCAGATGTGTCTCTAATCAAATTATCAAAAAGCACCATTTATTGGAACTTTAGTTCTTTACGCCAGATTATTTTTGAGCGACCAGGGGTCGCGACGCAAAAGATCTGACCGTTACGCGTTACGTTACGCTACGTTATGTTACGTAGCTTCGTTATGTGCCTTGCTTGCGTGCTTGTGCCTCCTTAGTCTCTCTCTCGTTTACGAAGCAGCGATTCATAATAATATGCTCCTCCCGGGATTCGAACCCGGGCCGCCCGCGTGCAATGCGAGCATTCTAACCACTGAAACGCCGATGCTATATTGAAATTCTATGCAAAGCTGGTATTCGCAGTGCCGGTGATCTACTTGAATTTGTTCGGATAAATTTTTACTATTATTTCCATAATTTTTTTTGCGCGATTAAGGGGTCTAGCACATTTACTTTTCGAAATACAAGGTGTTGTTATTTTGAAAACTTGAATGTTTTAATTTCGATAACTTTAAAATGGATGGATAAATTGATTTGACATTTGGCAGTTTGTTTTTAAATGTGAAAGGGCATATTTTGGAAGAAATTGTGGTTTGTGCAACTAGTGTGGATATGATGGCCATATCGCAAGAGGACGAAGTTTGAGCACGACGCCGTAGGCGAAGTGCTCAATGGTTCAAGTGCGATATGGACAATCCACACGAGTCGAGCAGCATATTTTTTCTACGACCCACTTAGGAAAAAATCTAGAAAATAAAAATTTCTATAAACTGTAATATAACTTCAAATAAAAAATTTAACAATTTAATTTTATGTTTCCAGTAATTTTTTTGTGATAAACGTACAGTTCTTGAATTTCCAATTTGTATAATGCTACGGTTTCCTTTGTTAAATATACGATGCTGTTATAAGTAGATGTTGCCAGTCGGACTCCCTCATGAAGGGTACCGTATCTATAATAATGAATATTCTGCTAAATATTTCAAACGTCTACCTGTTGTCGTTATTAATATCAAGCAGAATGATTATTTAAAAATAAAATTAACAATAAAAAAAATTCCTCACGGGGAATCGAACCCGGGTCTACCGCGTGAGAGTCTGGTGTGCTTACTACTCAACCACCAAAGAATATGCAAATTGTTTATCTATAACGTTAAATGTATTACATAGCTTTTGCTTAAAAGGAACTAAAGTTCCTACCGTGTGTCCCGCGACACGTTCTACCTTTTTTTCAAATAATTGTTTTTCTACTAACGTGCGGAAAGTGAATCTTTTCCGCACTAAAAAGCGTGCGGAAAGAATCACTTTTCCGCACTAGTGCGGAAAGTAAATTTATTGACATTTGAGGAATATACTGAGATTTGAATATTCAAAATATGTATTTTGTATATCCAAGTTTACCAAATGACTGAAAAATTAAGAAATTTATTAGAATTCTGCTATAATTTTCAATAAAGAGGAACGCGTACGCTTCAATAATTTTTTAATGGCCCTGGTATAAGCCTCACCAAATGAATGTAAAATAATAATAATTAATTTGTTGATATGTTTTTAATAGGAAATGTTTCTTTACGTTAACTTTTGGGCTTTTATCCGCATGCTAGTAGAACACGTGCGTAAAGTGACTTTTCCGCACGCGATTGCTGGCCGAACTCGCTGAAGCGTCGTTCGGCCATATGCAATAGCGTGCGGAAAAGTATCACTTTCCGCACTAGTTAGGTAAACTACTATTTATTCATTGTTATGAAATTCATTTTTTCACCCGTTATTTTTTCATAGAATTTAGTTAATGGTTTTTGCTTTGATATTTCGTTTTTCATGAAAAATCGAATGAGATACAAAAAGGGCTCAGTTGACGTCTTTTATCCCGTTTAAACCGAACGTCATTTTAACAAATACGTAACATCGAATTCAATATAGAATCATGTTTGGAAAGTAGACAAAAATAATTTAATATCTTTCAGAGTTTAGCTCCGCAACATAACTTAAAGGGGATATACGATTAGTTAGCTGCACTAAGAGAATTGCTTCAACTATACCTTCAGGTGACAAATATAAAATCTATTGTACTGACTTGCTTTTGGTTTGGAAATTCAAAACAATGAAACTAATCTTTTTCATTTTGTTTCAGATCGTAAATCACTTGTCGACTCTGCTCTTAGTACATCACGGGAAATCCACTCTACATCCGATTCTAAACATCGCATTATCATCGAGGACGCGGCTTCTTTCCGATCGGTTCGCAAATCAAACCCGCGCATACTCTACCCACACCCTCCCGTTGCGGTGAAACCGTTCCTTATATTCTATTCTATTTCACTTTTATGAAACTTTACGGCGAACAGGTAAACCTTGCTTCCGTACGTTTATTAAAAAAATGGTGATGCTAACGAGAGTTAACACATAGTTCTCTGGATATAAAAGCCAACGATAAACTTTTATTCGTGCAAAATTTCATCAAAAAAAGGTACTTGTCAACTGTTGATTCCGCCTATTTATTTTTCATTTTATTTTAATTCTGATATTTCAAATGTGGAAATGAGTGAGTTGGAATGTGTTTAAAAATTATTGTCGAGTTAGGAACTTGAATTGAACAAGTAATGGGGCTCATTTCTGGTACTTTATTGGTTAAGGTATAGTCTGCAAATTGATTTCCGTAGATCGAAGGTTTTATAGCGTTGGAAGCCAAAATCGAACACTTTATATGCCGATATGCTTATACCATCTTTTGTGTCATTTATTTGATCACACACTTTTCCCGAATTGAGTTTATAGTTGCGATTGACATACCCAAGTTACACACATAGTTGCAGAACCGTAGTTGCGACTACATAGTGTAGGGTTACTTTAAGACGCTCCCGCGGTCATGTAGCCACCACTAAAATGGGGAGACATCTTAGAGTAGCCGGGTAGTGTAACGGGTGGTCACAGCTACTATAATTACCACGTAATGGACTAGTAGCCGCCACCAAACATTTTACCACTAATGGCGACATTTTTCTTTAGCGACCTCTTTGTAAATTATATTTTAACTAGTATGATGGTAAGTTGATAGTGCTAGAGAAATGTGAATCTAATTTGTCTGGCTTCGGATAATGGCGTTTCAGAGAGTTATTCAAAGTCGGAAATGTCGGTCTTTAGTCATGTATCTGGGTACTTCTAGGGCCAAAATGTAACGCATATCACTTTACTGACAAACGTGAAGGTTTTAGAAAAAAATTCTTCACGCGTCCTTTAAATAACTTAGTAAAATTATTGACCTAAAATTATTTAATATAGATAATAGTCAGCGATGCTTTTGGAAAATACATTTATTTTTAGTTTTCAGAACTATACGAAAATACAGATTAACATTGAAAAAATAAACGTTGCAAATGACAACTGAAAAGACAACTGATCGACAAGGAGCGCAGATATGAGCGCTCCAAACGTGTTCGTGGGACACGTTCAGCTTTGATCGGATAAAGCAACTTGATCGTTAAGGTATAGTTAGTTGTCCAAGGAGGTATATGCAGGAGCTTTATTTTAAAGGCGAATCCTGAAACAATGGTATCTGAAACTATGTGTGTTGCTTGGGTACTGACTGAGCTAGCGCAGTATAAAATAATTGATCCAGCAGTACAAAATGATGAATAAATTGAACATGCGTGTGTTTTCTCATGAACTTAGATAGGTACATTGTTGCTTCTTCTTCCAATCCACAGAATCTATACTCTTCCCGCTAGTTTGATCTTTTTGGGATGCCCATTCAGGCTGCATTGTTCTGTTAGGACCCCTGTCAAAACTCCTAGTGCAGTCTTACTCTATCTTTGTGATTCATTCGTTTTCACTTGGTAGTATATCTGAGCTATGTCTATATCTTTTCTGAGGACACACTATTTTTTTTTCTTCGTTCCCTTTTTCTCAATATAATGCTCATACCAAAGAAGTGTCGAATACTTGAATGACCATCCGATATGACGATCATCCTTTGCCTCCTATATATTTTTTCAATATTGTACTGGGCCTACTTCACTGTGGAATGAATTTTCCCAATCCTTTCGGTTCCTGGTCCGGTACACTCTTATCCCAGTCTCTTCGTCTCTTCTATTGCCTTGAAGCAATCTGTATACCATCGGATGACATTCTTCACTGGTCCGGTTATGTATCCATAAAAGCAAGGAAGGACTTTTTTTCTTGGTCGCTTATGAAATCACTATTTCAATCATAAAAATATTATGAACAAGAGAATCTGAATAGTGCACTAACCAATAAATTAATGTTTTCATACAATATTTTTCACAAAAAGTCTAGATCAGTAATATGTACATAATGAAGTAGTCAACATTTTTATGGTCATTAAACTCCCCTTACGGTTATTTAATGAACAATTTTAGACCGCTTTTGTGGTTGCTATAAAAATAATCTACGTTACTACGTTGAGGAAGATACACGCAATACACATAAAAAAAATTAAGTACCATACAAAGTGTCTTTTGTAAATTGGATAGTTTGGTAGATATTACTGTTGTAAAGTACAATCTCTTTCACCAAATTGTACCTCTGTCATAGTAGAGGTATGTCAGTGGGAAAAAAAACTGATCCTTAAAGAAGTGAAGATAGAAGATCACCGACTGCAGCATATTGCTGCAACAACGCATAGATCCACATTTTTTCAAGAACTGAATGCATAGTAATAAAAGGTGATGCCAAAGATCGGAGCACACGTCCATTCAGTCTTATTATGTTTCACTTTGTTTGAAATAAACGCTTTCTCAGACACTATATAATATTTGAACCTGTACATGGATTTTGACAGGGATAAGATATTATTTGTGCTTGTCGAGGCTCAACCACCTTTACCTACATGATTTCAATATCAAAGAATACTTTGACCTGGATGTTGTAAATCGAAATAAGACAAGAGCTGGATGTTGTATGTCGGATGAAAATCCAACACTGAAAAATAATCGCAACATCGCCGCTCACCGCTCAACAAAATCTGTCTTGATAATATTTTTGACTTGCAAATAGAGTTCTTATTATACAGTGTGGAAACCACTTATGGAATGAAATTCTTTATGGCATTATTTTAGAAAATTATAAAAAATGCCGAGACACGTCAACTTTTGAATTGAGTTGTGCGTTATGTGAACATAAATTTAAATGTACAGGATGATTCACGCAAGGATGCTATAGTCGGTGTTGTTTTTTTCAATGAAACACTCTGTATATTTGCATATTTTTGAAATCCTCTTAATGAACCAATTCCAACAAACTAAATAATGTATGGTCAATTATGAATTATACAGGGTGAAATTAGCTAAATTAGCTAATATGGATTTATCAAAAATGTAAACTAACTAATTATTAGACGTATTTGTATAATTAACAAAACCTGCCACGCCCATGAATTTTATCATAAATACCTAAAAATTGCCTAAAAACGCCAATAATTAGACAAAATCGGTAAATAATGTGGATTGTTTTGAATCGGTAAATAATGTGGATTGCTTTCTATTCTGTCAGTTGTTGATGTGTTGACAGTTTATTCTGAAAAAGTAAAATTTTTGTCAAACACTCTTCCCTTGTCGACATAACAATGAAATTGAGATTTTAATGATGATCGGGTACGGGGATAACTGCAGAAGTCAAGTTGAAGTGGCAAACTTATTTATCCCGAATTGCCTAATATTTCACAAAGTACTGTGTCTAAAACTCATGCACAATTCAGATAACTTGGACATGTCAAACCATTGAAAAGCAAACCACACTTTGTTGAAGATGATGTGAAAGTGGATATTTTGTTAAGAAGTGTCGAAGAGAATCCAACTTCAAGTACACGTCAAATTGCCCGTGGAAATAATGTTAGTCATACAACTGTTCTAAGATGTCTTCATAACGAAAAACTTCATCCCTACAAATTAAATTTTGTGCAGGAGTTAACAGAAGACGATCCAGATCGTAGAATGGATTTCTGCGAAAGATTGATGAATAAGCTGAACATAAATGAGATAGCTCTTGGTACCATTCTTTTTTCTGACGAATCAACATTCACATTGAATGGAGAGGTGAACCGACAGAACTGTAGATATTGGTCAGCAGAGAATCCTAATTGGATGCGTGAGACACATACTCAGTACCCTCAAAAGGTGAACGTTTGGGCCGGTATCATAGGCGACCATATTATTGGTCCTATATTTATAGATGGAAATTTGACAGCTGGAAAATATTCAACTATGCTTAGAAATGAAGTTATTTCTGCGTTGGCAAACTTATATCCCAACGCAATAGATCCTAGCTTACCGAATGAAAATGTTTGGTTCCAGCAAGACGGGGCAACACCCCATTATGCTTTAATGGTAAGATCCTATTTAGATTAAATCTTACCCAATAAATGGATTGGACGAAGAGGTACTATTAAGTGACCAGCTAGATCGCCAGACCTTACGCTGTTAGATTTTTTTCTGTGGGGTTATCTCAAGAGCAAAGTATATGTAACACAACCAGCTAGCATTGTAGACCTCAAAGACAGATAAACCACAGAAATACGGAATATATCACCCCAAACTTTGAACAAAGTTGAGGAGGAGTTCTATAGGAGGCTGTGCTATTGCCAACAACTAGGTGGAAAACATTTTGAGCATTTATTTTAATGTATTAAAATCAAATACATCAGTTATTTCATGTATGTGTTTAATAACTGTAAAAATAAAAATGTCACCCTGTATAATTCATAATTGACCATGCATTGTTAAGTTTGTTGGAATTGGTTCATTAAGAGGATTTCAAAAATATGCGAATATACAGGGTGTTTCATTAAAAAAAACATCACCGACTATGACATACTTGCGTGAATCACCCTGTACATTTACATTTATGTTTACATAACGCACAACTCAATTCAAAAGTTGACGTGTCTTGGCATTTTTTTATAATTTTTCAAAATAATGACAAAGAATTTTATTCCATAAGTGGTTTTCACACTATATATTATTATATATTATATATATTTGGGTTGGAAGCTCTCGCGTATGGGAGTGTCTTATGCTAGGATTATCGGGTTGTTATCTGTCGGATAACCTCACCTCAAAGTACCTAAGTGAGTTGTCCTCCAGATTGCAGATGCTGATTCAATTCTGTGTCTGTTACTAACCTTCCGATTAGGTGTCACTTTGTGTAGGATACTATGTAGGTACCTACTTATAATTTTCCTACTCCGAGATATCAATTTTTTTTATTGAAAATCGACTAATGCAGTTTTTTATGTTCAATATTAAGTTAGTCGCGGCGATTTTTTGATGGCAGCACGAAAGTTATCCAAAAAAAGAGATCTTAGACTATTACTACTTTTCGGTACTTTTTGTTTCTCTTGTTACGATTTGGACAAATTTTGTGAAAAAATTTAACATCAACAGAAAAATTTCAAGTATCTAATCAATGTTGTATGCAGTTAACAGCATCAAAATGAAGAAGAAAAACTCGCATGCGAATCAAGAATCGGAAAAAAAAGACAGAGAGCCCGGCAGCTGGCCACTTTATAGCTTAGTTAGCACCGTCGCCGTCGCATGCTATTTGAACGGGCTGAATGGTGATTTCGTGCACGATGACATTCCTGCTGTGACACTTAATAAAGACGTTCTGGCCGTTAATCCAATCGGACACGTTTTCAAGAACGATTTCTGGGGAACGCCCATGGCGGATTTGTACAGCCACAAATCTTACAGACCTTTCACCGTCCTCACGTTCAGGTAAGTGATCTCTCTACTTTTATCACCTGATATTAGCGATAATATCGACCAAAAATAAAAAAAGGTCCTCCATCAATTTTATATGGAAAGTTTTATAGTATAATCTCACAGACTTTCTACTCTCACTGTATTTGAAAACTAGAAACAGATAACTAAACGTTGGGAATTTCATTGATATGCAAAATGAACACAAATATTAACATTTCAATCACTTAAATTATAATCACTAATTACTATAATCATTAAAATCTTTTTTCTACTACCGTGTGTAAAGTACGTACTTTAGACACATTTTCGAGTGCGTAAAACTTTATTTTACGCACTAGTGCGTAAAGAGTTTTACTTTACGCACTAGTGCGTAAAGAAAAAATTCCAATATGTATGTAGTTATAGATATCTAGTCTCATAAAAATATAGGTATGATAAACGGATATTAAATCTAAGTTTTTTACATAAATTGGAGATAGAAACCTATAGAATTTGGTAAAGTAACCTAACAATTATTGTTAAATAATTATTGAGTACTGGAAATAATACGGTAAATGGGCATAAGTTGGCGGTGAGTGACTGACATTGTCACATTGTCACTCACTGACATTGTCACAAGCAGTTGTGTTTTATATTTAAGAATTGAATATTTTTAGAAAACTATGATGTTATTTTAGATTATTATAAAAATAAAGATGGATTCCTCTGACGATCTCTCAGATTACTTGGCAAATACACCACCAAATATATTAGATGTGGCACAGAATGCTGCGAATGATTTACTGCCCCAAAAATCCATGAGTATTTACGAAAAAAATATATCTTATTAGAAATTAATAATAGCGTTAAAGATTCTTCTAAAGAAAAATGTAACTTACTTTACGCACTAGTGCGTAAAGTATGTTTCTTTACGCACTAGTGCGTAAAGAAAATTACTATTAAACTTTTGTATTTTAATTAAATATTCGCTAGTAGAAAAAATATTGTATGCAATTCGTGTGTAAAGACCTTTTTTTCGACTCATGTGATTGTCGCCTTCGCCTGCGGCTCATGCGACAATATTCACATTCGTCAAAAAAAAGGCTACTTTACACACTAGTTACATAAATAACTATTCTGTAGCCGTCCCGAAAATAGATCTTTTGGTATGGTTTATTAAATCGAAAGTGAAAATCGTACCGAAAGTAGCTATTTTTGGAATGTTTTTTTTTACTTTCAGGGCGATTTTTTCACTTTCGGAATAATTTTCAATATCTATGTAGGCGGCCTTAGCAATTATTTGTATTTTACAAAAACGGCAAATGTACTGTACAACCCATTGGTATTCCACAGTTTTGGAAATATTGCCTCCAAAATTACCGAATATCTTAAATTGCCACACC
Organism: Galerucella tenella; assembly: GCA_910591685.1. Lineage (NCBI taxonomy): Eukaryota > Metazoa > Arthropoda > Insecta > Coleoptera > Chrysomelidae > Galerucella > Galerucella tenella. The sequence goes on from CAJUYH010005986.1 coordinate 21,289, forward strand.
CCAAAGAATACACCGGCCACTGTTTACGAAGAAGAAGTTGAGCCACTTCATTGGTTGATGGCGGTGGCAGTATCACCAATTTAAAGAGGCACGCAGGGTGGAAATCGACGAATGTGGCAAAAGGATACCTAGAAAATTCTTTAAGAAAAAAACAAAATGGC
>CAJUYH010005987.1:0-21446 GCA_910591685.1 Galerucella tenella
AATATTCGAAACTTCAAAATCGAAATAAATCAATAATATGTATCCATGGCAACGTGTGAAAATTGCCAAGGTCTGTTTTCATTGTAATGTTGACATGATTGGCTGAGACTGTTCATATGATATGAAATGAAGAAATTTGATTGGTTTTTGGAATTGACAAAAAATTTTCTGCGAAATGCCGTACAAATTAACAATTCTTTGTATTTTTTTATGTCTTCGTATGGACTTTAATAAACCAAATGAATTGGCTGCCTTTCTAACGCTTACATATTCTTGTCCGCTAATTAAAAACCATTATGTATTTTTTTCTGACTAGTCAACCGTACGGTTGTAAAGATCGAACAACAGAAATTAGAACAAAAACAAACAATAACGCATAGTAGCACATTCGTTACCGGTCTGTTGGAATAAATCGTGTAGTTGTATGCGGAATTGTACACACAGGGCAATTCACGTCTAATGGAAAGTATACAAAGGAACTGGAACTGTTTTTGAATTAATTTAATTTACAATGAAGCTTTGTACGAATACACATTTTTGAGTTAACGTTCATATATGGAGGGACATCTTTTATCTGTATTTTCCGTTTAAAATGATCTTTTGTAGAATTGAATCCATATTTTCCTGTTTCTCCCATTGATTTTTGTCTGTATTCCGTTGCTTTTTTTTTATAGTGACACATTTATATTGGGTCTCCCAAGTTATTGTATACAGGCAATATCTCGCTTATTTGACAAGATAATAATGTTTTACATTTGACAGCCCTGTGGTAGCTACCCCTCAATTTTTATTTTCAAATGGCACTCCCTTTTACGTTGTCAGCAGTGACTACTGTTTTAAAAGCCATCTGAAATTTGGCCGCAGGAAGTTCAGCGGGAATTTTAAATTTCCAATTGAACGAGAATTTTATCTTTTTAAGAATTAATTGATGTCACCAAAATAACACAAAATGCATTTTCTGTATGTTCCTTGTGGTATATTATTCATGCAGCTGTTTATTAAAAAATATATATCGTGACTGATAGTATTTCGCCCAATCTTGCGTCAACAGAAGTTTGCCAAATATTTTCTCATATTCAGCTCTGATGAAAGATTACAATTCTAGGTTGAAGGAAGTATTTTATGATTAAGAGGATCTTAAAGGGCGCCTTCGTGAAGCATGTTGTGGCGTTACACCAGCTATGATTTAGACGGCTTGCACAAGAACACGTTTTGCAGCTTGCTTGAATGCTGCAGAAAATAATTTTGAACACTTGCTATGTTCGTATTTGAATTGCGTCAGAGGTATTTTAGTTGAAATTCATACTTCATGGAATATTGATGCTTTTGTTATTATTATTTGAAAAAAATACTATCGTTGTATTCCAAATAGAACGACATGCAATTTTCAATGACAATATACAGGGGGTGTCATTTGAAAATAGAAAGTGAGGGGTAGCTACCACAGGGCTGTCTAATGTAAAGTGTTTTTTTATAAGCCATTGGGAGGGTACTTTAATGCCATTTAATGCAGTTTTTTTATTTATCAATTATCTTCTCAAATAAGCGAGATATTGCCTGTATACGATAACGATAACACCCGGTATATAAAAAAACACTACAGCTCTATATAGCAAGTTTGACTCGAGGTACCAATTCGCCGATGACCTCAATTTTCCAGCATATTTGTAAGGATTAAAAGGGATAAGTTGGGAATGCTATTAGCTGTACATGGGGATTTCTCAATTAAAGGGACAACGAGGAGGTTTTTAGGGATTTCAGGTTAAAACAACTTTGTTAAAGGACACTGGATATTCTGGATTGGATGATAACTTGGAAGTGGATATCATAAATGGTATAACAATGAAATAGTTTTATCTCAATTGCTCGGATATAGGTAAATATTAGTGTTTTCAATAAAAATGGAGAGTTTATTTTAAATGACGTAATGAAAAGGAAATTAAATATTCTTGTATCATTTATTGTAATTTTTTGAGGGAAACTTGAATGACATTATGGATAATGTATGGTTTCAGCACGATGGAGCTTCTGTGTATTATACTCTAGCAGGAGCGGGTAAACATACAACACGGCTCCTTCAACTGCGCATGACTCAAGACTTTGCGAAATTTAGTAGTAGCATAACAATATTGAAATAAATATGTAAATATCAGAAATATAAAACTAAGAAAAACAAGAAAAAACAGGCCCATACGCGGTTGATCAAAGTGTAACTATGTATAGAAATATCAGAAAATAAGAAATAAAAAACTTAAAAAAAACCAGCACCTAACTTGATTATGATTTTATAATTATTTTAACGTTTCAAACGACGCGCTGTCAGAAGCGATTTGCACTCTTAGGTATTTGACGTTTTAAAGAGTCGATTTGATTTATTCACTTCAATTCATTTTAGAGTGAATTCTGATAATAATAGAATGTGATTGGCTAACGAGAGTGAATTCTTTTTATTATTCACTGGTTTGAAGAATTTATATCATTATGCAGCTAAATATGTTGGAATAATTTGTGCGTTATTATTTAGTCGTGGAGAAATATTATTATTAGCAAAGTCAGCTCTCTTCGAGGAATATTGTTTATTCAACTAAAATGCGTGAGATGTAAATTTCACAAATGATTGGATATATGTATAGAGATAGTTCAAGAGCACAAACGGAAGCTACATACCTATCTATTTAGAGAAAAATATCCCGACCTGTCACCTATATCTCAAAGGAAAATAGAAAGACAATTTAGGGGTATTTGGCATGTAAGTACTCAACGACAAACTGCTATTAGGTCTGTTCAAGAAAATCCTAATATATCTACTAAGCAGATATCTAATGATGTAGAAATCAGCCAGTCACCAGAAGCACGAATTCTTTGAGAACTTCCCACAAAACTTGCATTCCTCAAGAAATTACTGGAAGATGATCTTGATAGAAGTCTGCGTGTTTGTGAACAACAAGCAAACAGCAAATTAGGTACATTGAGAAACGATTGTTTTCCAGTGTAATTGAAATAAACTGGAGGTACTTATTCGTGAATTAAATATTAACGTGTAAAGTTTTCAAAGAGTGTTCACTTTAAAATGCGTATAAATGTAACCACAAAAAACAAAAGTAAATACATAAGGGTACAATATAGAGATCACAAGAAATATTCACCGGAAGCACACAACCTTTTAATCCTTTGATTTCACGGATGAAGTGACTCTAATCTTTTGATCTTCTAAAAAACATTTTATTCTTTGTGGTATTTGGAGAAATGTACGAAAACGTTTTATATCATTCAGATTCAATTAGAATTTTATTTACCGCGAGAGAGACGTTCGATTTTCATTTTTAAATTCAAATATTCATGAGAAGTTTTCAATTATTTATAATCGACAAATTCCGCAAAACTTTCACTCTCGACTTGAGACGTAAGCTTCTTATGTTTTGTTATGCTTTCGGAGTATTGGCAAACAAATCCAAACCTTCATATTTATGTATTTCCCAATACCGATATCTTTACATAAAAAAGCACTTTTTACATGACTTTAACAAAATGGATTTTCCGTACATTCATAAAAAGTCTTTCGAATACTTGAATGTTGAGTTACCGCGGATAGAGAACAGTACAAGCCGTCGTCATCAAAAACGTCCGGCAGCTTGGCAACTGATCACATGTTTAAGAGTCTCAGAGGTGTCCAGTGTAATCATCTCATAGGCCTGGTATTTTGTTGAATGATGAAGAGATGAATGAAGCGGTGCGACACTAGGACAAGAATCGATTGGAATCTAAAGCATATACTGATGTCGTTACTGTACTTTTTTCTATCTGTCCTATCTCCAGAAAATGTTCCTGACTTCCCCCGAATTCCGTTTGATACGCCAATGGTCATCTTACTATCAGTTCAACGACGACACGAAGTATTTAAAAACTTTCAATCAGTTTGAGCACAATCTACATTCGAGACGCTGAAAATAGAGAATAATTTAAAGTTTGTAGCATTTCTTATAATAAAATATATAAATGCAGTCAGTAGATAGCTGGCTGGCACTAGAAATTGGACAGTCAGGAGCTACTATAATTACAGCAAAATGGAGAATCATGTTCTATAAACGATACAATAAATTTCCAATAAACACAAAATCCACAAAATCTGTAGAAGGCTCTAGAAGAGTCCTGGACCGTTCTGTGGAATCACAAAGATTTGCATAAGAGAAAATCTGAAACTGGTTAGACAAATAACACTAATTTAAATGAATTGTCTTCATACGAAGATGGGGTGTGGTTCCTTCAAAACCCATATGTTGAAGGCTGCACAGAAGGCGAAGGTAAGGGCAGCATGGCTGGGAAGATTAATGGGTAATGTGAAAAGACCGGGAGAGTGAAAAAGGAGGGTAATTGGTAGGACGGTAGAGCAGAGTAGGCCGTATGGCACGAAAGTAGGGGTGATAAATCAGGGGTGAATGCGAGGGCTAGACCACTCCTGCGGGTGCAGAGAGGGATACTGCTGAGGGTGGTGCAGGCAGACAGAATCGCTGGAGGGGTGCGACGAGAGAGGAAGTTCAGGAGTGGATGGATGAGGAAATGGAGAGAAGGTGGAATGAGTATGAGGGCGCGCTAAAAGGAGCGACGAGGAGCAGGAAAAATTGGGTGGACCGGGGAGGTGAACTACTTCTTGACGCAGGTGCCCAGGGCATGGGTCGAGAGTGGGTTACCTCCACAAGATTGGGAAAAGAGAAACTGGAGTGTGCGAGAGATGTGAAGTGGAGGATGATGTGGGACATGTGTTTAGATGTTGGAAGAACGAAGAAGTTTTAAAGAAGTTGAAAAATAAACTGGGAGAGACAGTGTATTGGGAAAATATGGTGGAGATTATGTTGAGGGGCAAGGAGGAATGGATGGAGATGAGTGGCGTAGTAGAGAGCATGATTAGGGAAAGAGAAGGACTCTACATGGCATGTGAGATGTAGGAGTGATAGAAGGGAGAAGATGACGGAGAGTGTGTGAGGGACTGCCGCCCGTCTTGAAGTATGCTAGGCGGGAGTAGCGGCGAGTTTGAGGTGGGTTTGGTTGGTGGGCATTCCCGTGGAGATGAATCCAACACTGTCTGAGTACTGGTTAAAGACCCATTCGAACATAAGTTTCCCATCTCGGCCCGATCAAAAAAAAATACGAAGATGGGATAGTCAAGCAGCCATTAAAACACTGAGTTTTTGCATAATCACTTTCAAAATAGTATGGGAGTGCCCAGGAAAAAATCAACTTGTTGAGAACAACATCGTCACTTTACTGTAAGTTCCTTGGTCATACTGTGATAGAGAGTAATAGGCAGATGAGATAGCAAGAAGAGGGTCTGCACTTTTTGTATCTAGTTTACATGATATACAGTGTGTCTATTTAAGTTGGAACCATATGGAAAACTTTTTTATTGGTGGTTTTATGAAAAAAAGGTATACTTAATAAAAAGTTCTGCATGGTCCAAAAGTTGAAATGCAACCATCAGATATCAATTTTTTTCAACAGTATACGAGGTTTGTCCAAAAATTTGAATTTTGTGCAAGAGTAAAGTATCTTTATTTTTTACAATTCAGAAAAATGTTAAAAAGTGAAGTTGTTTTGAATTGAAAGTTATATTGAAATATGCAATTACAGCCATTTATTATAAAAATTCAGGTTTTGTGATTATTTACCAATAATTCCATATTAATTATTTTGGCTGGATACAATTTAACGCAATCTAGGATGCCCGGACATAAAGCATGTTACAGTTGTGTTAATTGTTGGAAACAATTACAAAACACATAGAGGCCGCAAATATTTTCAATAATAGACATCCGCATAGAAGCATAGAAACCTTATGCATTTAAAAGTAACAAATATTTTAAGTAAATTTAAGGCTAGTGGAAGTATAGGAAATAAATTTGAGAATAAACGCCGAAAACGGGTTGCGAATGACGACACTAAATTTGAAGTGATGCTTTCTGTTGTAGAAGACCCAAAAATGACATTAAGAAAAAGGGCCTCTGCAATCCAAACTACTTCAGTAAGTGTAAAGATATAGTGGCAAATATTTTGAAAAAAAAAATAAATATCATGCATACAAACCGCAATTTGTACACACGACACGACGATATTCGTTTTTAATTCTGCGTTCTGATCCAAGGAAAGTTGGTTGAAGACCCATTTTTCACAAGAAACCTAATATTTTCCGATGAGGCAACATTTTCATCAAACGGAACCGTCTCATCACAAAATTGTCGCTGGTGGTTTAAGAGTAATCCAAACTTTGTAATAAAAACTCGTAACCAATATTCTTTTGAAACTAAAGTATGGTGTGGTGTGTACACAAATAAATTAGTTTGACCTTTTTTTTCGACATTTGACAATTTGGATCTAACAAGACGGTGCTTCCATTCATAGTACATTAAACGTTAGTGTACTCCTTATGTTTAATGGGAAGGTGATTCACAAGTATCCAGATCTTTTTTGGACTCCTAGGTCTGCTGATTTGACTCTCCTTGACTATTTTATAGGGTTACTTGAAACAGCAGGTGTCAGCGAGGAACATTTGGAGAGGATTATTTCTGATGAGTATTGAGTGCCAAAAAATTACTCCAAATATGATACGGGAAGTGATACAAGAGTTTGACAAAAAAAACAATTAAATTTTACAAAGAGAAGGTGGATATGTCGAAGTTGTAGGACATTGAATTAAAATTTAATAATGTTTGTTTCTTTTTAATAAATGATATTCTTTGCATGGATTTTTAAATTTCTATAATAAATAATTATCATGCATTCATAACGTATGTGAATTGCAAGGTGGTTCAAAAACAGAAGTGAATAGAGAGGTTATCATATTTTCAACAGATAAGAGAGATAAATTATTGTATCCAGCCAGAATAATTAATATGGAATTATTGGTGAATTATCACAAAACCTGAATTTTCACAATAAATGGCTGTAATTGCATATTTGGATATAACTTTTAATTCAAAACAACTTTACTTAGTAACATTTTTCTGAATTGTTGAAAATAAAGATACTTTATTCTTGCACGAAATTCAAATTTTTTGACAAACCTCGTATACTGCTTAAAAAAATTGATATCTGATGGTTGCATTTCAACTTTTGGACCATGCAAAACTTTTTATCAGGTATCCCTTTTTTTCATAAAACCGCTAATAAAAAAGTTTTCCAGATGGTTCCAACTTGAGTAGACACACTGTAGATGAGTTTGTACACATTTTCACGTATCATGCTAAACTCCCAGTGAAAATAGACAAGAAGAAAGTTTAATAAGCTTGGGTCTATTCTCTAAATAATATTCAGGTTAATTTTCGTTCGTCTCCGCTATACATCACCCATTCAATCTCTTCTGTAACAAAATTAAATATTTCTTGTACATCCCATCGCCCTCTGTAGGTGTTTCGTCATGTTGCGTGTCTGTTCTTAAGGGAGATGATGTTATTGTTGTGTGTAAGATATAGCTTGTAGCGTTATTGAAATCCTGAATAATACGAGATGAAGGTACGATTACTTCCTTCAATGATGTATTATACAGTATGAACATTGATATTGTCTTTTGTTATACTTTCCCATAGTCACATCGGGATGATATATTACATCAAAAAGAATGTTGATGTAAATTATGAACAAACGTCTTTTTGATAATAACCAAAACTGAAGTATATTCAGTTTCCATATGGACAGACAATAGAAGTGACACTTCCAGCAACTCCTAACTACAATTGTATCTGTTTTGTATGGGAAAATCAACAGAGCCATAAAGTTTGGAGCGGTGTACAGTTTCGGGTTACTATTTAATAACTTCAGCGTGTCTAGTTGATATAATAAGTAGAGTTGCAGTAGACGATAGGTGAATAACGTCAGCTGGAACATGATCGGAATGTTTAAAATGAATATTATGTTGACTAAAATACGACTAGGAACAAATGAAGAAAACTATGGTTGTAGAAATGGAATAAAAAGTTCCAGAACACCCGACTGTGATAGGTCGGCCGTTTTGTGCTGGGTTCCCTGATCAGCTGAAATTTAAGTTTGTGTGTTTTGGCCACAGCCATCTAACAAGAGGCGAAAGAAAGTAGTTTTCGTGATCGCAAATTTGTGTGCACATGCGTAAATTAATTAGTTTATCTGTCAATGTCAAGTCGTCACTTCCGTTCATTCCCCCTAGTTCACCGTTATTATTTTAAGGTTGGGTTAAAAATGAACTACTTCCCATTAGGCACATGAGATGAATAATAAAAGGTGTTCTCATGTCCGACTTCAAAGGAACCGACCGTCTCTTGTTAAACGGTGTACTCTGTGGTTTTGGCATGTGATATAAAACAGTTGGCTGCTAGACAGCTTTGTAGAACAATGTTAATGTAATATATATTTTATTTAAATGATAAATACTTCACAAATAACACATAGAGCAGTCAATAAACTGTCTCTGAATTGAATTGAATAATAATTGAAATGTCAAATGACGAAAAAAGCAAACGAAACAGGAGTTATTTGATTCAAGAGCAACAGATTCAGATCCACAAAGAGAGATCAATTGTTTGGTTGAAACAGGGGTTATCAATAAAAAAAATTAAGCCCCCGATTTGGAAAGAACTTTACCTAATGGCGAATTCAACTAACGGCATTAGTACGCACTAAGCGGCGCTGAATGCACTCTATCTTGGTGCTGGTTATTCGACTGACAAAGCTCTGCACTGGTTTTAACAATATTTATGTTCGTCACGGACATGTACCAATTTAGTGGGGTCTTGACGAGAATTCGGCTGGCTTGCAGGAGTTTTTCAGACCTGTGACAGTTCTAGAGCAACACTCCCAGTCGAATCAACATCAGTTTGAGATTTGCACTGGTGTGGCTCGCTTTTCTTTAGTCTCGAATGGTTCCAAGCTTTTACATGGCACTGAAAAAATTCGAATGGAGCTGGGATAGGCCGTGCTCCCCAGTCGAATCCGCCATAAAAAAATTTCTGAAATAAAAACTAGATGTACCGGGTGGACCAATAAGCCGATCTATCGGCTATATATCAGAAACTATTCATGTTATATCTTTGGGAAAAAAAATTCCTCGAGAAAAGTGGACAAAAGAAATTGTTGGAAATTACTTTAAAGTTTCTAGGTTAACCGCTAGGGGGCGAAACCTGTAAAGAAAATTTTAAAAACCAGTTTTTTGTGAAATATGCCCGATTATACCCATTGTTAAATAAGTAAATTGTAAAAAGGCCTAAATTTCGCACAAATTTGTTAAATTACTTTTTATTTAATAATTCCAAATAAAGGGTGGGGGAAAGTGTTTGTGGATAAATACCTATAACTTTGGTTTGAATCCACCGATTTTAACGAAATTAGTGTCAATAGAAAAAGTGTAGATGAATTAATTACATCTACTATAAAACAATGGCATTTAGTTTTAATTGTCATAGGTAGAGGGTACTTTCGAATGAAAAAAATTAAAATTTGTTTTCTTCGAAAATATTCAATGAAAACACCTAATTATTGTAAAATATAATGGAACTGGATTAAATTCTTAACAAAATGTCGCAAACCGTATGTTGATAGCTATTGTCGAACTCGAGATATAAATAAGAACGCATAAACATAAGTGGGTATAGTATTGACACCCTGTATTATAACTTGAAATTAAATATGGGAAAGAAAGATCATACAGATATGTTTGTCATTGGAACTTGATGTCCAATTGAATGTTCAAATTGTTTTTCATCGTTTTCCACACAAATATGTAATCTAGCACGCTTTGACATATCTGTTGATTAAATTTCAGCTGATGATATACTATTTATAGCGTTTCTAATGCGCTTTTGCATGTCGTCTCGCGTGGTTGGTGAGTTTGGTACGCTAAATCCTTCAATCTTCCCCACAGATAAAAGTCCAGACATGTTAAGTCTGGAGATCTAGCTGGCCCTGAAAATATACTGACCCTTTCAATCCATCCATTTGGATAGCTTACATTCAAATAATCTTTAACTCGTCTGAAAAAGTGCGCAGGACACCCGTTATGCTGTAATATCATACCTGTAAGGAAATATCTTTCAATAAAATAGACAACCGATTATCCAGAAAATCCAAATATGTATCGCCATTTGAAGTTCCAAGAAATTTGAACCTGCGATCTTTCTGTTAACTATACCACACCTAAAATTAGGACACCATCTACCTTGAAGCTGCACTTCCTCTACCCACTGCGGATTTTCAGACCAATAATGCTTATTATGCAGATTAACACTACCCGCACTATTAAGCTTAGCCTCGTCTGCCCACAAAATTTTTGACATGATATGCGGTTGTTCTTCTAGCAGATTTAACAAATGCAGTAACCTGAGATTGAAGCAGCATTTAATTGAACATTAAGTCTCAGTGATAGAAATCTTTCTTTTACATATTTAATTTCAAGTTATCATACAGAGTGAGTCAATAGGTACTATACTCACTTATGTTTATGCGTTTTTATTTATATCTTGACTTCGACAATAACTATCAACATGCGGCATTTTGTTGAGAATTTAATCCAGTTCCATTATAATTCACAATAATTAGGTGTTTCCATTAAACAATCTTGAGGAAAACAAATTTTAATTTTTTTCATTCGAAAGTACCCTCTACCTATGACAATAATTAAAACAAAATGCCATTGTTCTATAGTAGATGTAATTAATTCATCTACAGTCTTTCTATCGACACTAATTTCGTTAAAATCGGATGATTCAAACCAAAGTTATAGGTATTTATCCACAAACACTTTCCCACTTTCCCCCACTCTTTATTTGGAAAAATAGAATAAAAAGTACTTGAACAAATTTGTGCGAAATTTAGGCCTTTTTTTAGTTTACTTATTTAACACTGGGTATAATTGGGCATATTTCACAAAAAACTGGTTTTTTGATTTTTCCTTACATGTTACGCCCTTTAGCGGTTAACCTAGAAACTTGAAAGTAATTTCCAGCAATTTCTCTTGTCCACTTTTCCTAAGGAATTTTTTTTCCCAAAGATATAACATGAATAGTTTCTGATATATAGCCGAGAGATCGGCTTATTGGCCCACCCGGTACACATCTTATTTTAAGTTGTTCACGACAAGCAATGCAAGAAAGGATTTATCGGCAGGAATAATCTGTTTGCCGATCCGAGATAAAATGATGACTGTTATACAATGTAGCAGACTTATTAACTGGATAGATATAAAAATTGGTTTTGAGTTTGAACAAACTAATAACAGAACAAGTTCTATTAGAGCCTCCTGCGGTACGAGCCAAGAGGTTAGAAAATATTCAGAAGAAGAAGGAACCGACTTATCAAAACCAACTAAAGTAATGGACCAAAGAGGTTGTTTGTGAATTTGATAGCTTGTATCAGGCGAGCATATACAAACGTACATTAAGGTGGCAGTTTATATTTGTAGTTCTCTATTATAACAACTTATGTAACGTCACCCACATAGTTTTCATATTTTGATAGTGTCATACAAACACAAACCAGTTTAAAACTTTGTATTCCATCGATTCATTTCATGCAAAGAGCAACTTTCGACCGAAATTCTCCAGTATTTCTTTTCATATTTAATTGAAAAGAAGAAGTATTTTACTTTGTACTTTTTAACCCCTCTTAATCTCCCAACTTTGGTTGAAACAAGAAAGCAATTTATAAGATATTCGAATTAAAAGCTTTCGAAATTATTCGAAAAAGCTCTCGAAGTAAATCAGAAATAGGAAAATTCACTCTCGCGTTATGAGTCCCATATGAAAAGTTTCCATTTCTTTTCGACGGCTTATCTTTTAGACGGAGATCATTTTTGAACAGAACACTGAAAAATTGGATTTTTTTTATTATCCAACCGCTAGTAGTGAATTACTAGCGTACGTAAAAGCGTATAACTGGAAAGAATACTGGGTGTCAAGTTTGAAACTTACAATGGACTAGTTATAAATATCATTAAACGTATATCTCATCGGTACGCCACTAATATGGAGCATAAGAAATCGAGGCTGAAATAGAGTTTTTCACTGATTTTGAGATCCGAACATTCTCAAGTTTTTTCATATTTCAACTGCACCAATTCTATTGAAGAGTGTTTAAGAAAATTATGAATTAGATTGGACCAGGACCTATACAAAATTTGCCCTCGTTTTCCACCTCATAGGGGTAGAATTTCGGAAAATCTTCTCTCATCGGATGCTTACGTCGTCATACAGTAGGGTCAGGTAATCTGGCCCTGAATTAATCCGACCAGTAATTTCGCCCCCGTAATGAAAATACAATTAAATGTTGTTCTTAGAATTGAGGTAAGGCAGGTACTTGATAAAAATAACAACCCCTTGAATTATCAGATTTGTAATCATTTATCGAAGTGAATTTGAGCTGAAAGTGTTGAAAAATAGTATTATGGAAGTAGAAATTATTGAAAGTACTCGTGGCAAAAATTTACTTGTAATCGATAACTACAAGTATAGTTTACAAAAAAAATTGAGAACTACAGACGAAACTTGTTGGAAATGTACCAACAGAAAGTGCAAAGCATGTGTTTATACACTCGGTGAATGTAGTGCAATTTGTGTAACCAAATCTCCCCGGAACACTGCCATCCTGCAGATATTTTTACCTTGAATGGGCAAATAGTTTCTGCTTCCTGCAAAAGAGAAGGTGTTGAAGATGTTTCCGAAAAACAATGAAAAATTATTCGCTCAGCATTGAAAGAAAATCTACCAGCAACTTTGACAACTCAAGATGTCGAGTACATAAGAAAAAATATGTATAATAGTCGACGTAAGTTAATACCCACTCTTCCCACGAATATTAACTACGTACATCAAGTATTGAATTCGATCAACGTAAGAACTTCTTAAGACGAACAATATCTTTTTATCAATTGCTTGCCAAGCAACATTATTGTTTTTACGTGCTCAACAAATCTCGAAGCTCTGGAAAAATCAGAACGCATCTACGTTGACGGTACATTTGATTTTTGTACCAAATATTTTTGTCAAATGTTCACTACTCATGGTTTTTTAAGCGGACATTCCATACCACTGTTGGTTTGTTTTTCACCAAACAAGACATCCGAGACGTACAAAAAACTATTTCTAATGATTCTGGATAAGTGTTCCGAAATCAATATTGTTTTAGCAATCAATCAAGTTGTGTGTGATTTTGAGATTGGTATTCATAAAGCGGTTCGGGAAGTGTGGCCTTCTGACGAAATAATTGGTTGCCGGTTCCATCTTGCCCAGGCTTGGTTTCGAAAAATCAAATCAATTGGCCTACTTTCGGAATAAAAAGACGCGAACAGTGATATAGGCCGTTGGTTACGTTCAACTTTTGGTCTAGCTTATTTGGATCCTGATGAAGTCGGTGATTGCATTGCCTTCGAATTAAATGAAAACAGACCCGATGATACCAGGTTGGAAAAGTATTCAGATTAATTGATCAAAAACTATATTGATGACCAATCTCATTTTCCGCCGACAATGTGGGCCAAGAATTCAGCAGATCCAGTTCGGACAGCAAATGCGTGCGAAGCTTTTCATCTAACTTTCAATGACTCTTTCTACAAAGCACATCCTAATTCAATTACATTTCTTGAAATGAATTTCAAATTGAAACTTATGTTAAATTGCAAAGTTCACATTTAAAACCTAAAGTTAGAGACGTTAGTTTTAGAAATCGCCAGAAATGTATTGAAAATATTATTGAGAGATACCAAAGCGCTGAGATAGACAGACTTTATTTTCTAGCATGTGTATCATTCAAATGTATCAAATCTTGACATTTGCATCGTTTAATAACATGTATTAAATAGTAGTAGATGAAAACCAAATAAACATTTTGTTTTATTTGTCTCTATTATTTAGATATTAGTCTTTGCGTTATACTTGTCAAAGTACCCCTTAAGTACTTAGCGTACTTACACAACTTAGAGAAACTATATAGGTATATGTTTATTCTATAGGAACCAGATTACTTGTACGAAATATTCGGCCACGGGGACCAAATGACCTCCTAAATATATGTGAGGTCATATTTGGGGACCAAATTTCCAACTCCGCATACAGTATTCCTTCGACTATAATTCGCTTAATCTCAGTATAAATTGAGCTTTTTGAACTAAAAACATTTAAAATATTCTCTTGGCATGTACAGATTACTGATGTAACTTTTTGACACTCCCTTAACATTTTCAAATATACCATCAAAAATTCTGTGTAGACGTCTTTCCACATCGACTAGAGCCGTAATTAATCAAATTCGTGCCATTAAATGAAGATGAGCGAGGGAATATTTCCAACATTGTGTCTAAACGAAACAATTTTCTTATTTCCCTTCATCTTACTTTCCAAAACTCTTCAAAAGATTTACATTAGCATGTTAAGAAATAGTGCCAAGCGCAAGTAAAGATGTTCGATGAATTATTAAAACGTTTTAGTTTTTTTTTTCTCAAAAAGGGATCGTAGTTATATACTTCCCGCTGTTCGATCTCATGGAAAAATACACACAACAAAAGAAGAAATATCACGCTGGCTGCTAGCCTTTGTGATGGTAAATCTTTTATTAATTACTGATGAAAATGCAAATCGTCGGAAGCCCAGCCTTCAATTTTATTGTATTAAGCCACAATAAAGGGCGCATTACAGTAGAGCTTGAGACTCACTTGAAACATAATTTTCAATGCGCGTCGGTCTCGTGTTGTGTGAGGTAGAGGGATGGAGGCAAGGACTCTTTGAGGCGCAGGAATTAGTTTGTGTAATTGCGAGGATATGCAAATTGAAATGATGAATGGAGATCGTTCGAGAAAAGGTTCTCGAATGATAACAGAGCATTTACAGCCAGTTTAGTTAATAGAGTCAACAAACAAATAATTTTTGGGGGGTTGTAAGTATACAAAGAGCAGCGGCATTAATGGATTTTTGAGGTGCGGTACGTAAATCCTCTACCAGTTTAAAATAAACAACCAAATTCATTATAATTCAGTTGATTCACCTAATTTCCGAGAAAAGATATTTCCAAAATATTGGACAGTTTAATTCATCTCTTGAAAGTTTTTTGTGAAGAAAATCAATGTTTCTCTTTTATTTCTTCTCAGAGGTTGCAACAATGCGACACTGAACAGGAATTTCATTGATGAAACGGTTGATCGTAATTCAAGCGAGTATGGGACTGCATAGGAACCTTAAACGTACTTGGAAACCATTGCAAGGTCCTATTAGCTTGAGTATCAGCGATGAGGCCCATAAGGACAACGAATTGGTGACTGAAACGACCAAACAAGACTCATCAATTGCCATTTATTGGACCGGAACCCTTCTGCGTTCTGCAGCGTCGCAAAGTCGACAATAAATATGGCCAGAAAAAAGTGGATGGCACAGAGATCTCCAGAATGCTGAGAAACGAAGCCATGTGCAGATTTCAAGTCAAAGTGAATTTGCACTTAAAGTTTTAACGGGAATTATAATGGACATTGTCATCTGAATCGGCACCTGAAAAGGCTCAAAATAGTGGAGGAAGAAGAAACCTTTATCCACATACTTGCGAATTTCAGATCAATTGAGAATCCTAGGGCACACCTAGGAGATTACTGGATAGAAGAGAAACACTTAGGTTAGAGCCTGCAGATATACTAAAATTCCTCCGGGAAATAGGAGCTACAAGTACCCAAGACTTTCTCGGACCTAATAAGGCTCAAAATGGTGGAGGGAGGGGAATGTGGATTCTGTGGCATGGAAGAAAAAAACTTCATCCACATACTTGCGAATTTCACAGCAATTCAGAATCTTAGAGCACACCTAGGAGATTAGTGGATAGAGGAGACACATCTACCTAATTGCAGGCATGCAGATATCCTAAAATTTATCCGGGATATAGGACTAAAGGAGCTACTATTCCCTGAGACATTCCTCAGGAACTAAGAAGTAAGGGGGCTTGATAGATATTTTAGATCTAAGTGAATGTCAACCCAATATTCATATATACATACAAAGTACGATTTTTCCCAATTTAAACCATATTAATAGCTTCCAGCTGTTTAGGTCTGTGGTCTTTGTAGACCATAAAACAAGAGGAAATTGAGTGAAACGTACAAGAGATAAAATTACAGTGTTCTTTCGTAATTGTTTGCCGTTAATTATATTCTGCTCATATAATCTTGGGAAAATAAACTCCATGGAAATGTTATTTTAGTACAAAGAACTGGGAAAGTCTAGTTACAACATGATATAAACCTTTTCACAGGGATGAGCCATAATAGTCAGAGAACGTATTTATAGAACAAATTTACTATGAACTATTTCTTAACACGTCAGCTGTCACGTGAATCATGGTTGTCCCACATAATGTAGCTCAATGACCATTTAAATACATGGTAGTTGGAAAAGCGTGGCTTCAGCCTACCCCTTATAATGTAGGCATTGCGGAAGGACCGAAATGTCAACATGTTTTCAGCATCACTTAAATTCTAGAAAAAAAAATGAAAACTCAATTTTACTCAGCACCTTCCAGAGGTGATAGGAAGGACCCATCATAACTTCACACTTCTTGAATTATTTCATATGAATTTAGAAACACCCTGAATATAAAGATACATTCTGTGTATATCATATTTGTGAGCATTCTGTAACTGAATTCGCTAGTCTAGTGCTGTCGTTTCACCAGCAGGAGACGTCTTTAAAGAATCCCCAATAACCCTATTTCATTTGACAATTTCCCCTAATGAAGAGTTTGTTTCTCTCAGTTATGTCTCTCCATTTCTATCAGTCATTGTTATAAACTCACTGAAATGATATTTTCTAGACGTGGCATACAACACAAGGTATCTCATTATTCGACATGTTATATACAGACTATAGAGGTGGACGGTGATTGATTGAAAATCTACATTTGGGTTGAATATTCATCAGTAGCGTTAATTGGAAATAAAAGTTTCCAAGCTACGGGTTTTTGAGGATGGAACTTTCAAATGGTTTAATCTGTATGAGCTTCAAACCTGGAAAGAGCTATTATCAAGAATAGCAGAATGTGATGAGATTTCTTACAAATAAAATTTGAAGTTTTTGGTGATTAAATTGACAACTTTATTACCTGGTCGATTTCATAGGCACATTAACTATTGAATTATTGCAGATTTAGATGAAAACTGATGCCCAATTTCACCAACCATTTCCTAAAGTTAGGTAATACCTAAGACAGATTTTGGAATGACAACATAGAATTTACGTTTCACCATGCGCTACGAAACGCCTAAACATGATAGAAAATACCTCAGAACATAAAACAGACAGGAAGGAGCATATACCAATGTTTGCGTCCAAATAGGAGGCTGCAAATGGCGATTAGTCGTTTTCGTTTTGACAGTGGCGTACTGTTTGTATAGGGTACGGTATGTGAAATTTTAAAATTCTAGCTTATTGAAATGTATTAAATATAAAACTATAAGCTGTCCTATGTCCTATACAACCAATATTGTCTAGGAGCAATGAAAATACGAATATAGAATAATACTTTTGATAATTCTTTCGTTTAAACTTATTTCCACCAAAAAAACTACATAAACACAAGGCATGTTCTTTTATTCACCGGTAGATCCACCAATCGACCAACTGCGTTTTTATATTCATTGGTGCATTGTGGATTGGAGAAATGACGCGTTCATTTATTACTGTTGCATCAACCAAAATTGCAAACCACTCCACCGTTGTAACAAGGTGGTGGATAACTTTGGTGGTTCACAAAATGACAACTTAACCTAAAAAAGCTAACGATTTTTTGAAGCAGTCAAAGAAATGGACGAATTAATAGAAATAAATTTAAAATGTGGTAACAAGGTATTGACGGCGCTATTAACAGCGTCAGAAATTGAAAAAATTTCAAGTGGAACTATCAGATGAACTGCTAATAACAACAAACAACTTAGAAATAGATTGTCAGTGGTCAAATGATTTAAATAACAACTGCGTTTTTTATGTCTCACTGATGACTCCAACATGTCGTTGCAGCGGAGACTGACGTCATTCAACCAATGGTGAATAAGTGATGTAAAAAAACGTGCCTACAATCTACGTCAGTAAACGTCAACTCTACAAATGAGTCATAATTAGGGTGTTGCAAATGGCGACTTCCGTCGCATTTTCTTATACAGCTAATGAGTGACAAGACTCCTTCCTGTCAGTTTTATGTTCTAAGGAATATACCCAATATTGACACTCTCAAGTAATTCTTAGCGCGTGGTAAACCGAAAATTTTACTTAGAAATTCCAAAATCTGATTTAGGTATTACCTAAGGAAATGGTTGGTGAAATTGGGCATAAGTGAATGAGATCGTAGAATAACCCTAGACTGTATTCGTTATCAACATAAAACTCCACCTCTATGCAACTGAATGCATCTTTCCTTGAGCCAATTCCCATATCGTTCGAAAACGGACATCAAAATGCAACGTAACGTTTCAGATAAAGTTGATTATGTCACTCTTAATCTGGTTTTGTTGACGTTATTTGAAGATATTGTGGTGATTCTGCTAATTGAAACACGAATTTAGAAACAGTACGAATATTGGTAGGTATTCATAATATATGGTTCATCACAAAAAGCTTTTTGGGTCTCAATAGTTAGTAACATTGGGCTTAACCACTGAAATATTCCTTGTTGTTCCTTTGCTCCATTATACTAATTTCCAATTTTTTTGAATGTCTTAACCAAGCAGTGTACTCTACAGAAACAGCGTTACATCAATTTATCTGCTGGATGATAAAGATAGGGACCTTTGTAGACATTGAAGAAGATGTCGATAACGCCTCTGAAAAATATATCTTCCGGTTGCTGAGACAAAATCGAGGGAAGAAGACTATAGTAGAAAATATTTGATGGCTCAGGTAACTAGAGGCCTCTTTTATTGTAAAATCTAGTGCTGAATATGCTACTATGACTTCTCAAAAAGAGCGGAAACAGTACCCTGAGGTATGCTGATGCCAACTTGGCTAAACGAGAATATAATAAAACATCTAAAGATGAAATGCTTGAAGCTGTAGACAATGGTGACATACATGAAAAAATACTAGTGCCTTTAAGATTACAAAGAGAAATTTTAGAGAGGTTTATTATCCCAGGGTGTTTATTGATTAAAAACCTACTTGGAACATTTGAAAAAATAATAGAGAAAACAGAGACCACGATAGTAGTGATCAGACGCTCCTTTGGAAAGAAATTGGTTCTAAATCCTTATACCAAGTGATGGAACCTGCCATAATATACGCTTCTTCAGTTTGGTTGTCCAATACTCAACATGAAATGAACTCATGAAAACCTAGCAAGGTATGAAGTATTGCATATTTGGGTTTCACGAGGGCATACGAAATGGAAGTACTACTCATTGTAATACAGGAAGAAGCGAAACTACTTATCCATTGACTACAAGACAAGATGAGATGCCTATAAATCGGGGTAGATAAATATTGTAATAGATGTCTGAAAGGACGTGCCAAACGGAAGAATAAACTACGCAACCATTGATAACTTATACAAGAAGTCAAAATTAATGGGTTCATATCACAAGGTATAGTGCAAGAAGGAGATTAAGACTGTATTATGGCAATTAAGCGGGGGGTGCTTATTTTAAAACCCGGATGAGTGCACTAAGAAGTCACACCTCGTATTTCAAGCGGAGGTATACGCGATCTTGCAATGCTCAAGACAAAACAACAGAATCGGAAGCAACCAAATCCGTATCATGTCAAAACGGTCAGGTGAAACTGAAAGCAATTTCGAGCCAAAAAAATCTAGACTAGTATGGAATCTCAACCACTAGGAGACGCAGAACTATATAGTAAACACCTAGCTACGATAATAACTTGGCAGTGGCAAAGATGATGAGCTGGGGGCTATGAAAAAGTACGCGCAAGAAAGTACAGTAAGCTACTCTGGATAGGAAACTTTTTCAGACGGGCTAGGATACCTTCATCCAATTTCCATCAGATAACAAAGCCCTGAGAACTGATTTTGCTATCTCCAAATTTAAAGTCGTTTTGACAAAAGCCCACACTATCAATTTCTTAACTTTTTTCAACACTCTACTTTTCCCTGTACATGTTTAACGATACAAAAAAACGAATTTTCACTTTCCAATGTTTTTTAAATCTTTTTGCCTTATTCACATGAATAAAAACAATATATCTGCAAGGTATACACGAATGAAAATGAACATTAGCATATAAAAAGAGCCGGAAAACAAAAAAATGCTAAATACTGACGGTGTTAATTGTTTTAGGATTATTTTGATAAAATATTGAACACATTTATTTTGGTGCTGTTCTTATCATGGAAATGAGCTTAGCGTTTTAAACAGTAATTAAAACGAAATCGGGAATGATTTTTTTTCTCGAGCTATTGCTTACTTTCAGAATAAAAACTTTTAATCCGGAGAATTATAAATAAAACGGATTTATGTTACATTTGAGATTAAACAGGTTTTTGTTATTAATGGGTATAATTTCATTCAAATATATTCCCTTTTTTTGTTTACTTTTAAACGTTACGTTTGGTCATTCCGTGATTTGAACAATATTTGTTCTCAAACAAACCAGCCTCTTCGTGGAAATTCACACCTTGGAATTGTGAGCCAGTTCAATATCGATGGAATATAATATTGTAATATTAGTCCTTCCTTCACTATATCCACATGTAGACTGCGTTCCACATAAGAAGCACCAGCGTGAAGTTCAGTCGTATGCGTAAAATTGTTGCCAAAACCAGCGCCATATTTTAAAATTGACACAATAATAATAAAATGGCTGTCGTTTATAACGCCAGTGGCATAAAAAGTAAGTATGAAGCGACATAGATAAACAAGACCGATTTTGGCTTCTGCGCAAGACAGTTGGCAAACTTCACGTGGTTTTTTCTTATGTGAAACGGAGTCTACAACTGCTTTGAAATATTCCTATAGGCTAACCATGCTTATTCTTTGAAGCCCGGAAACCTAACGGGACATCTTGAGATATCCATAGCTGGAGCAGCCCAATCCATGAAGATGCCCATGGGCGAGCTGATCGGTCTAAATGGTTCACAGATTTTGTGGAATTAAGGACAAAGCTTGAAGACACTACATGTGAGAGACTACTGGATAGAGACAGAAAACTTATTTAGGCCGAAGCGTTCAGATATCCTAAAACTCCTACAAGGTGTGAGATAATATTCCCTGGGTCTTAAGAATTGAATTAAAAGCCAAGTACAATAGATCTTCCAGATCTCAGTGAATGGTAGCATAGATGTAAACAGTGCGAGGACTATTCTTTGGTCACTCATCCAGGCTTAGGCGTTCAGATATCCTATAAACTCCTGCAATGAGTAAACTAATATTGCCTGGGACTTGAGAGTTGAATAAAAAACCGACTACAATAGATCAGTAAATATGCTACAAGAGTTCTGCCTCATTTTCGCGATTTTAACAT
>CAJUYH010005988.1:0-21443 GCA_910591685.1 Galerucella tenella
TTTCGGTGCTAGAGATCGAGTGGAAATAATTGGCGCACCCTGTATATTAATAATTTCATTATAGAAGTATTGATATTTTGGAACTTCAATTATTTACGTCAGGTTATGTTTGAGCGACCAGGGGTCGCGACGCAAAGGATCTGCCCGTTACGTTATGTTACGTTGCTTCGTTATGTGCCTTGCTTGCGTGCGTGTGCTCTCTCCTGAGTCTCTCTCTCGTTTACGAAGCAGCGATTCATATGCTTCGGCCGGGAATCGAACCCGGTCCGCCCGCGTGGAAGGCGAGCATTCTACCACTGAACCACCGATGCTATATTAAAATTCTATACAAAGCTGGTATTCGCAGAGCTGGTGATCTACTTGAATTTGTTCGGATAAATTTTTACTATTATTTCCATAATTTTTTTGCTCGATTGATCTTTTTTTGTTTATTTACAGCATCGGTTGTCAGGACGGTAGGTTGTGTTTACTGGTTTCTAAGTTTAACACGTCGGTTTACTTACCGTTCAGACGTCGAAAAGTAATAAATAGCATAAAAAAACATTTCACCAAAATGCAAAATATATTTTAAACTGATCGAGAAGTATAAATGTCACTTTTGACATTTCGTTCAGTTCGAAGAAATTTTAATTATTTTATTCGGAATTTATTTCAATACGATCGCGCAAAAAATGGTATAAGCATCTCGAACGTTAAGGGTAATTTCAACGTTTGCATGTAGATTCCTCTAGTAAAATTGGATAAAATTATATGAGGATTAAGGGGTCTAGCACATTTACTTTTCGAAATACAGGTTGTTGAAATTGTGAAAACTTGAATGTTTTAATTCGATAACTTTAAAATGGATGGATAAATTTATTTGACATTTGGCAGGTTGTTTTTAAATGTAAAAGGGCATATTTTGATAGAAATAGTAGTTTGTGCATATCGCACGAGGACGAAGTTCAATCGTTCAAGTGCGATATGGACAATCCACACGAGTCGAACAGCATATTTTTTCTACGACCCACTTAAGAAAAAAATCTAGAAAATAAAATTTTTTTTAAACTGTAATATAACTTCAAATTGAAAATTTAACAATTCAATTTTATGTTTCCACTAATTTTTTTTTTGTGGTAAACATACAGTTCTTGAATGTCCAATTTGTATAATGCTACGGTTTCCCTTTTTAAATATACGATGCTGTTATAAGTAGATGTTGCCAGTCGGACTCCTTCATGAAGGGTACCGTACCATTATCTATAATAATGAATATTCTGCTAAATATTTCAAACGTCTACTTGTTGTCGTCTTTAATATCAAGCAGAATAATTATTTAAAAATAAAATTAACAATAAAAAAACTTCTTCACGGGGATTCGAACCTGGGTCTACCGCGTGAGAGTCTGGTTTGCTTACTACTCGACCACCGAGGAATATGCAAAGTGTTTATCTATAACGTCAGATGTATTACATAATTTTTGCTTAAAAGGGACTAAAGTTCCTACCGTGTCTCCCGCGACACGTTCTACCTTTTTTTTATTTATATCGGTTTCCCTAAAATTCCAAGTAACAGCTTCTAATTTCTAATTAATTGCAGAATAATCTAGGTTAGGTTTAACTTGTTTCAGTCTAACAGATATATTAAAATGTGTACTTACATATTTTAGGTGTTTTAATCACATCAGCAATCTATAACATATCTGTTTTTGTTATTACCCAGTCTATTAAAGATCCGTCCTTACTTGTTACAAGTAAACCCTACAG
The DNA here is from genome assembly GCA_910591685.1 of Galerucella tenella. NCBI lineage: Eukaryota > Metazoa > Arthropoda > Insecta > Coleoptera > Chrysomelidae > Galerucella > Galerucella tenella. The sequence continues at coordinate 1,746 of CAJUYH010005988.1, forward strand.
AGGTATCAAAATACCTGTACATAGGCTTGGACAAAAGAAAATTTAAAAACTAACAATATAAATCAAGAAAGTATTTTAGAAATACATAAATATCCATCCCCTAGATGCTAATAATAATGATTAAGTAATGAGCGAGGTAATAAATAATGACTATAATAATTCATTAAATAAAAGTTTTCATTTGCTTTGATCCATTTTTTCAATTTAAATTTTGAATTATTTAATTTGTCATTATTTAATGGTTTAAATGTATGTCTTTGTAGCATATTTGAGTTTGTTGAGCAACAACCACCTCAAGTAATTATTCTGTAGTTAATAATACTGTGAAAAAAATGTGTAGTAGATCAGTAGTAGGGTCTTAGTTGACATAAATTCAGAGAATTTATAAAAGAGAATGACTAGGTATTTTGTTTTACTTATAATATACTAAATATGATTTTCCCATCTCATTCTATATGCCAAGGTATTTACAAGATCCAGCTCTGTTGATATTCCTACCATTGATTTAAACTGTGAAATTTTGTGGCACACCAACACAATAATTTCCAATTTTTTTTTTCCATAAGTGATATAAAAATTATTTCCAATTGCAAGAAATTAATATTGCAGAAGTTGTCCACTTATTCCTAGGAATAAGACAAGATTTTTTATTTTTCTTATCACCAGTTACTTTGGCAGATTTAAGTAATACAGTTTTGCAATCTTATATTCGTTACCTCATTAGAGTCTTTCACTTATAAGACTGAGGATCATGCTTGATAGCAATTTTGTTCAACCTATTATGATTAATAGGGACAAAATGCTGGTTTTCAGATACCTTCCTCATTGGTTTTATTGCAGCAAGTCAAGTGATGATTTCAAAACTAGGTTCAAATCTTTTTTCCAGCAGGTTATTTAGATGTTCTTGACTTTATGAATCTAGTTTCAGTAAGTCTGTATTGAAATCACCTAGAATAATATGATTTTCCATGTTTTTATATATTTAAAGAAAGTTATTCAATTGAAAGATAAATTCTCTTTTAGGTATATCACATGTCATAGGCTGATATTGATCATTTGTTATTATTCTCAAAAAAAATTGTTGAATTGATAATTGAAAGCCTACCTTGATTGACTGTAATAGTTTCTTCAGTAATACTTTCTCTGATATAAATTACCACACCCAATATTAATGTTGCTATTATTATAGTATTTTTTTGTAACCCTCATAGCCTAGTCAAAGTAGGTACATAAAATATCCGTAAAATGCTGCAAAAAATACAAAAAACTTGAAAATTTAAAATTGAGCATTTAAAATGGTTCCAATACATTGGAAAAATTCAATTTTTTTTTGTATGATCATCGATTTTCCACGTAAACCTCTACTAAAAAGTAGTTTTTTTCACCAAATTCCTCTAATTAACATTAATAAATAAAAAAAATTGAATTATATAACAGCGTACTTCAAAGTACGTCGTCATCTTTGGGTCATTATTCGTCATATATTGGTCATTCGTCAAAAGATGACGAATGATGACGCCAAAAAGGCTAATTTTGTGTTCATACGACGTCATATTTTGACGTCAGGTTGACTTTGTTTGGCAGTTATTTCATGACCAATGTGTATTAATATAGGTACAAGAATAAGATGTCTTACGTATTGCAAATTATTGTGTGAAAGCTCGTTAGACTAAAAATAATAACTTCCATTTTTAGACAAAACTATATCGAACTATATGGATAGAAACAATATATTATTGAAAAATGTTCATTTTTTATTCAGTTATATTTAATCTGTATTGGCTTCATACTTGTTTCTCAGCTGTATAACTTCTTTATCTAATTATGACGTTATAATTACGTTGTGCGTTTGGCGGGTTAATGTAAATGGCATCGAGATGGCAATTATTGTAGATGCGCATGGTTGCGCACGCGTACTGCTTTGCGATTCCTGGTTTGTGTTCTTGTGACCACGTTGTTATAGTTAGGTTATTAATTCTCATAATTGTATGAGTATTGTTGGTATAATTGTTGATATTATCAAAGGTAATACCACGAGTGCTTCAAATATTATCGATAATTTTTTCTTTTCCACGAAAACTTGTTTATTTGGCAAAAATATGAAAACAAACCGATTGATAAAATCACGAGTTCGTCAGGACGAGGGATTTTATCTAAATTCGGTTTGTTTGAATGTTTTTGCCTAAAATAAACAAGTTTGAGTGATGAAAATGAAAAATTATGTGATATTATTTGAAGACCGAGTTGTATTTGCAAGATTATTTTTTTCATCCATTGCGGAGTGGAATTTTGTATGAAATGTTCAATATTCTCTTGGGTGATAGCACTGAATCGGTTTGTGTTCATTTTTCAATAAGCTTCGAAGCACTTTTAGTTGTCAATAATGACAAATTCAAAGTAAAATTTTTACGTTTCAATGTAAACAAGGCATTATCGATGAGGAAGCAGAATTATCAGTATAATACCGAATGATTGGTTAGAATAATGTATTGCTATTGGTTAAAACCCCCAAAAATGTCAGATTTTGACAAGTGAAAAAAATAATCATCATAATAATTATCATATTTAGTATAAACTCACGAATATATAATAGGGGTGAGAGCGTTATTATTGTAGCCGTTGTGAAATGCCGTTTTATGTGGTTGAATTCGAGGAAGGGGGCCTGGCCGTTGTACCTTCTTTTTGGCTGACTCCTAGAAAGTAGGAAGTGTATTGGCCTCCTGTTAAAGATACCAATTTATATACAAAAATGGTCAAACGACAGGAGACTGTAGATCAAACTACATGGAAATTATATTGTATCAAAAATTTTTTTTGTGAAACCGGTAAGAATAATTATTGTTAATTATGTTGGTCATAAGGTACTACCTTTCGGAATATTTGAAGAGATGTTCTTAACGTATGGCACTCCAAGTATGAATTTTCATGATCTATCTATATATACAGTGCTATTCAAAAGTCCCCTTCCCCCCTCGTATCTTTTGAACGGCTACACTTACATTAATAAAATTTGGAGGGTGAAAATAAAGTGTTGTAAACTTCTCTACGAATGGTAATAGGTGACGTAATAGTAATAGATGACGTCACAGTGCCACTCTGGCCAATAATTTTAAATAGGACCTTATGGCAAGTGATATCTCGTTTGAAAGGCATTGACATTGGCTACATAGCCATATTAATTTTGTTTGGATTTAAACTAATTTTGACGGATAAATTAAATAAATACCAAAATTATTATTTCACATTTAAATATTGAAGATTTTTCAGTCCGGCTCTGGTTAGTTGTCAAAAAAATTGACGTTTTTAATTTAATAGTATTTGTTGCTTTGCAAAGTTTTTCTAAATAGCTTAAATATTTAATTTTATTATTGTTTAATGAGACGTTTAAGAGTTTACATAGGCAAAATGGTACGTACTCAAGCCGACAAAGTAGCAGCTATCTTAATAATTTTTGAATCTAGAAATAATCTCCATGAAACGGAACATTTATTTAATGAGAGATACCCAGATCGCCCTATCTCGAGAACTTATTTGAGGGAGCTTCTTCACAAGTTTGAAGCAACAGGTAGTGTTCAAGATTCCAAATAGGGACGGATTCAGAGGCCCGTTCCGGGATGGGGCGATCGGGCCAAATCATCATATTAATATTATGATTACCATTATGATTATAATTATTATCATGATGGTTGAGGTACAGGTTTGAACAGATAACAACAAATATTTTCTTTTCGATACATCAAAGCATTATTTATTATTACAAAAGTTGTTTACAATAAATTCAAGGCGGTGTTTACGTGAGTTCGCATATCGATTAATTACATTTTCCACAGAAATATCAATACCGCGATGAATATACATAAGGGCTAAACCAACTAATCTATCTTCTACCATGGTCAATCTCAACCAACTTTTTATGTGCCGCAAACTAGAAAAACTTCTTTCAGCGCTCGCTACGGAAACCGGCAAAGTCAAAAATATTTTGAACAGTTCGTGCGAGTGTGGATATATGTCAGAGTCATACTTTTCGATCAAATCAAGGACAGTTGAGGTTTGAATTTCAGGATTTCCTCTAAATTACATGTGCCAAGATTCAAGTTCATACTTTAAATATCGTTCTACTTCTCCTTCAGTTTTGTTGAAGAACGTACAATAGTTTTTTGCTATTTGAGTGGTTATGTGACTACATTCAGAGCTTTCGAAATTTTCAGAAGGAAACAAAATAAAAATATTATAGAGGTTAATCGTGTCGTCGGGAAAGCGCGTTTTCAAATCTTCGATTACATTATCTAAAATAGGAATGAAAATAGATTGTCGATAAAAATCTTCAATGTTATTTGTCGGATAATTATCTCTGTGTGTTTGCAATTTTGTTCTTCTCGGCAAATGGAGGTGTATTCCTAATTCTTCTTGTGCCAGTGAACTGATTTCATCAAAAATTAACTTGAGTTTATTTTCACAGTCTTCCCTCCGAGTGTTAAGCATAGTCAATGTTTCTTTTACCATAATTTGCGCAAGTCTGATATCAATTTTTTTCTTTTGAAGAAGTCGGCTTAAACCTAATGTACAACCTAAAATATCGGAAAGAATTAGTGTTGTGACAAGAAATTCGGGGCTACAGAGAGCGGACGCCAAGACTTTGGCCTTTGTGCTTGTCTGTGAATCCTGCCACATTGAAATTTTGTCTAATGCTGCTAAAATCTTTGTTATGCGAGTCCGAAATTGAATTATCCCCTCGTGTCTCTCAATCCACCTGGTCTCACAAAATCCGGACAGTTTAGATCCCGTTATTTGATTTAAAAGTATTCCTAACGCTTGAACTTTTGAAGATTTTGCAATGGCTAAATTCAGGATGTGCTTGTAGCAGGGGCAATGTACTGCATTTATGGCCTTTTTCCGAATTTTAGCGACCGCGCCACATCTATCAGACACCATTACGCTACAACCGTCAGTCGAAATCCCTAAGCAATTTTTAACATTCAAATCTAACCTATTTAAAGTGTCCAAAACAATTTCTCCTAAGTTTTCGCCTGACATTCTTGGCTCTCTATTAAAGCTGTCTGCTTCTGGTTGGTCAATTTGTTTGTACAGATCTATGAATTTAATGAAATCTTCGTAAATATTCCCGTTGAAAAAGTACCTCAAAACTACGGTCATCTCAGAAATATTGGAGATATCTGTTGTTTCATCAAAAATGACACAAAAATATTTTGCCTTCTGAACTCGCCCGATTACTACATCCAATATTTCACGGCCACGACAATCTATTAATTCATTTTGTGTAGTTTTGCTAATATAAGTGGCTCGGACAGAGGCAGTTTCGAGGTGATCTTTCAATCTCGAATCTCCCGCCTTAATTCTAAATCTCAATAACTCACGAAAATTCCCTTCATTTGCAAAAGTTTCCGATTCCCTGAGCAAATTTCCATCATCGCGCAACCCACGGAAAGGTATATTTTGTCTACCATGTAACATAACCGTTTCAATTATAGGGCGCAATCTTTGTCGATTTTCCAAAATTTGTCTAGTTCTTTCCGTGTCTAATCGATTGATTACTGACAGCTGCGGCTCTTGGCCAACTTATAAAAATTATTTAGCACATTCTATAGGCTTCTCCAAGTGCGTTATTCACAAAAAATGGACAGTATTTGCAAAAATAACCTCTTTTACGTCTCCAGATGACTTCGCCTGGCGTATCGTCGCTCTTCCTTTCCTTTCTTGAGGTGGATGGAAAATGGAAAATTGTAGTATTTCGGTGGCTCCCAATGGCTCAGGAGAATGTGTTTTTTATAACATCGTCCATTTTTTTCCCCACATAATTTCCAATATCATAAGATACTGTATCTGTCACAGTGGGCGCAAGAGAATTCTCCTTGTCCTCATCTGACTCCAAAATAGACGAAGTGCGGGTTTGTGGAACTTCAACTCGAGTTTTCTTTGAAACCGGCGAAAAAAAGTCTTCCAGAGTTTTGCGCATTGAACCTTGGATTCCAGCCTATAAAAAACAAGAACGGAATGTAAGACATCAAAAAGTCCGAAAATTCTAGCCACCGTCTCTAAATTCCAGATTCCACTCTTCAAATTCTTCTTCTTTAAATTCAAGATAATCACGTCGATAATGTAGGCTCTATTATACGGACTCCTTCAAACTTCACTTTCAAACAAAAGACTACCTCAAGAATCCACTAAAAGCCTCCAAAAGTCACTCAAAAATTCCAGAAATTTGACTAAAACACCTCAAATCACGTTAAAATGAGCTTTCAATTAATGTTCTCTCCGAGAAAATCCTCAAAACACTGGTCAAATTTCAAGCGTTTTGAGTTCATCAAACCAGCCACCGAGGGTTTTCAGGTAGGAAAACGAGAGAAGGGGAAATAAATCTTCTCATGGGGTTCAGGGTTCAGGAGACAAAAAGGCCTTTAATCTCGTCAAAAAATAAAACGTCACGCCGCACGTAATCGGTACTGGAGGATCAGACGTTTTATGACTCTGTCGAGACAATGGGACTGCTCCGGTTTCCCCAAAAAAAGTTTCGACGCCATCGGATTAGTGCGTTTCTCTTTATCGAAATTGGTGTTTTGTTTTCAAAGGATTAGTAGGTTTCTCTTCATCGAAATCGGAGTTTTGTTTTTAAAGAAAATGTGTTCCATAATTTTTTGGTGGTCCGGGGGGGGGGGGTGTGATCGCTTGGATCCGTGCCTGATGCCAAACGATCTGGTCGACCAACATTTAGTGATGATAAAAAAATTGATAGACTTGCTGAAATGCTAGTAAATCCTACTTTCTCTTCAACTAAAGTTGCGTATGTCTGTGAAGTAAAAGTACAGTACAGAGAGTGTTGGCTAAAAATAAATTTCATCCATACAAGTTAAAAATGGTGCACCACCTTTCGGATGACGACCCCGACAGAAGACTCGAATTCTGTGAATGTATGATAAATAAAATTAGTCAAAACCCACATTACACAAAAACAATTTGTTTTAATGATGAAAGTACTTTTTGCCTCAATGGAAATGTGAATATGTTACGCCCAAACATCGAAAACGCCCAATGAGCGAAAAAAACGACCGCAACGCGTTGTGGACGGTGCCGAACGACCAAATACCGAAATGACAAAATTTTTCGCGTTGTGTCCGTTCTTGTTGACCACGACGCGTTGTGGACAATGCTCAAACGCCCACGATACGTTCTGGATGATTTAGAGAGCTCATAAACCGACCAAGCTTTTAATATGAAGTAAATTTACAGAAATAAATGAAAATTTTAAAATCTTTATTGTAGGCTTATTTCTACATGAAACTTTATTTACAATAATAGTTAACTGAATCGCAGGTAGATAAAGTTATTCACTTGTTTTTGCAGGCACTATTATTGTGGCATTTAGAATTGCACAATACCTCATTGGCCCTGCAGTTGCACTTCTTCGTATTACAATAACGCTTACAATGGAACATCCGATGCGTTTATAAAATTTGAATCAGCGAAGGTGAATTCATAACGACTATAAAGCCTTTCCAGTACGCCCTCTTTGGTTCCCAACTTATACAAGCTGGAATCATTAACGCTCAGAACTACAGCTAGAACACTCCTAGGGGCAAGCCGCCCTCTGTCGACATCTGGAACTTTGACTACGACATTTTGGCCGATCTCGGCAGGATGTAGTTTTTCACGGGACAGCGCCAGCATTTTTCCAGCTTGCTTCTCCATTCCGGCTCTAGCAGTTTCGCGTTGTTCTTTGATTGTATCACGACGGTAGCAAAGGTTGCATACGACTTCTCCTTCAATTTCAGTGCTACACCTCATATGTACATTTAAGCTGCAAGTTTTGCATGGTTGGATAACTCCAAAATCTTTGCAAATGGAACATGCTGCCACAGTGGATACCGCATTACTTACATTTTCTTTCCCTTCCTGGTCTTTTTCGAGTGTCATCTCTTTCAAGATTTTATCCAAATCTTCTTCCGTTTCCAAAGATTCATATGTTTCCCTTTCCAGAGAAGAATCTGCCAGTCCGATTCTTTGCTTGTCACCAAACATGGCCTCGTAAGGACTTCTTCTAATCCCTTCGTGCAAAGCACGATTTTTTTTGCTCTGAATGAACCGTAATCCCTCTGACCATTGTTTGGTATCATTGTCAAGCATCCATGCTACTAACATATCTCTAACGTCCTGATTGGATCGTTCTACCGATCCTTGGCTCTGTGAGTGGCGGGGCTTACCATGGACAAGTTTAAGGCCTGGCCACAGATTCTTTAACTCTTCGATTATCTTATTAGAAAATTCTCTTCCGTTGTCGCTTTGCAAAATAAAGGGAGCACCGAACATGCAAAATATGTCTACTATATTATATGCGACTTCTTCAGCTGTCTTCGTTTTGAGTGGTTTCAAAATTGTAAATTTTGTCAGATGGTCTTGGTAGTTCAATATGAAACGATAGTCTCGGTCGGGTTCGGTCTGCATATCGATCATATCTACTTGACATCTCGAATTCATGTGGTTTGATAGGATTGGTGCAACAACTAACCCCTTCTTCTTGATCTTCTTCTTTCCCTGACATTGCTCGCAGAGAGATAAATAGATCTGTATAGCTACTCTCGTAACATTGCAGTATTTTTTGTTGATTTCAGCTTCCATAACTAAAAACAAACAAAAAACTCTTTAAGTGGGTAGTTGAGTGCGCGCAGCGGAAGAGTGGGCCACCTCGTCTATAAAAGTAACGTGACTTTATTACGTATTGCGAAAGAAGACGCAAGACTCGACATAAAGTCACGTTACTTGGCGTGACAGATTCACTGCAATAAAAATAAAAGGACACTCCAATTAAAATAACATAATTACTGTGTGTGAAATAGCTTCAAGTAACATACCTCTTGTTCGTTTGTGTCCAGTTGCAATATGAGCAGCTTCAATAATGCCAAAAAGATCCTCCGTTTTACAGTAATATCGAAAATTTCCATCCTGTGTTCCTTTGGAATTTTCAATTAACTTTTCATATTCTCCAATTGTTATGATATCATACCTCTTTAGTCTTCTATATTGTTTGGACGACAAGGGCAGTTTGCTTTCTTTCAAGCGGTTCGCTTCTTTCACTTCTCGGACGATCTTTTCATACCGTTCCTTCGTAAAATAATCACTCCGATCATTGCTGTTATCAATTATATTTTCAAGTTTTTCATAAAACACCTTTGTCGTATGATCGTTTTTAGCTACAATAGTAGCGACTTCGCTCAATAACATAGACATAACTTCACTCGAAAGCAGTCGGAAACATACTGACAAGTCTAGACAAGAAAGGCCGGTTTATGAGCTCTCTTAATCATCCAGAACGTATCGTGGGCGTTTGAGCATTGTCCACAACGCGTCGTGGTCAACAAGAACGGACACAAAGCGAAACATTTTGTCATTTCGGTATTTGGTCGTTCGGCACCGTCCGCAACGCGTTGCGGTCGTTTTTTTCGCTCAGTGGGCGATTTCGATGTTTGGGCGTAACAAATACACAAAATGTGAGGTATTGGAGTGACACAAATCCTCACACCTTTCGTGAATATCAGAATATCACATATCTTGTGAATGCGACAAATTCTATTTAGGTGAAACATCTAGACCATTGGAAGTCCGAATAAATGAGCATAAAAAGTATATCAAAGATAGGGAGTTCTTTAAGTTAGGTATTCGTAAACATGCTTGGGAAGAGGGGCATAAAATTCAATGGGATTCGACAAAAATTATATTGAAAGAGCCCAATAATAAAAGACGGAGAATCAAAGAAAGTGCTTTGATACAACTAAATGCAGATAAATGTGTAGCTAGTATTTCAGCCGAATGTAGTCAAATATGGTTACCAATGTTAGAAAGAGAAATTTCCATTAATCAATCAGGATAGCATCATAAGTTTTTATCCAGGTTTTCTTATGATTCATCATTGTTAATCGATACACACTTCAATACACAAAATCACCAAACTGAGTTATACATATTTTGAAAACAAAAATAATCATACACAAAAAAGTAACAACAAACGCGTTTTATTAACAACATTTCCAAAATAAGCGAAAAAAAGCGCTATCCCAATAAAAACCGTTCCTGGAACGTGCACTTCACTGGATTCCATTTCTAGTAAACTATCATATCGTTAGAATGTAATAAAATAAAATATTTTATTTCACATTTTACCAGAGATGTGATCTACTATGAATGGACCTTAATAAAATTTGACAACAAAGTTTTGTAGTCTTGAACTTCAAAATATTATTGATTGTCTAGTTGTCATATTTTTTTCGTTTTGTCAGATAGGTACCAAAACATTTTTTTATTACTAGTTAACCTTGACAATGGTAGCTGGAACGCTACCGAAACGTCGAAATGAAAAATAAAAAACAATATTGTGGTTTGATTCCCAAAAAATAAGAGAAAAAATAATATCCAACATTGAATAATCTCATCAAGAAGAGGATTGGAAGCCGGCATTTTCCGTAATTTTCCTGAAAAGTGCATACAAACTATAAAGTGGCCATTTTGAAAAATTTGTAGGTTTAGATCAACGATTTTCATTTGGATATATGTTGTACATTTAGATAAGATTATTAAGATAGTAAAAAGGAAGCTTACCTTATGAAACAAATAACAATAATATAAAAATTCAATTTTTGGTATTCCATATAAATAATGATTAAATACATTAACAACAGCCGTTGGCAATTTACTACTGATATGAACATATGCTCCGATCGGGTACGATTATAAACGGGGAGGACCGATGTTATGGTTTCCGGATGCGCAAAGGTTTTTAAATAATTTTGATAATACCTAATTGTTTGCATGTATATGATCGTAAACTTAAACGAATTTAAAAGGAAGTAATGAGTTTAATAATTTTCCTATCACAAATGATTGTGTAACATATGTTTCTGTTTGTAAAATAAAATATTTGAATGCATTTTGTTTGACTGTCTGATAAAAAAGGTAAGTAAGCATATTTCGATGAACCCAACCCAACTGAGATAGAGCATTTAAAAATGTATGATTATACAGGGTGATCATTAAAATTCACCGCATCACCTGTATACCTACATTATAATATACATTTAAAAACAACCTGCCAAATATAAAATCAATTTATTCATCCATTTTAAAGTTATCAAATTAAAACATTTAATTTTTCATAACTTTAACACTCCGTATTTCGAAAAGTAAATAGGCTGGACCCCTCAATCCTTATATCATATTGTCCAATTCTAGAGGTATCCACATGCAAACGTTGTAAGTGTCTTTTGAAAAAACCCTGTATATATGGTGGACATAATATTTTTAATGCAGTTGCCTAATCGTATATCCCCTTTAAGGTATATTGCGGACTATGACGGTATCGTATCGAATTACAGTCGAACAAAGAGCCGACAACTTTAAGTTCGCACAATATCTATTACGGCAAGTATAATTATAAATATTCAGAGATGCTAAAGAATAATTATTTGGGATTTGACCAATATCGCGTTTTTTTTATTTGTGCAAATAGGACTGGGGGTTTATTGGTACTGAGATTTGCAATATAGATTTAAAACGAACTTTTATAAAATTTGGTAAATAATCTATTATTATTTGCAGAGATTCCTGTAAAACGGGAGCATTGGATATTGCCTGGAGGTCACACCGGCGAGAAACCATTCAAATGTAATATTTGCTTAAAAACATTTTCTCAAAAAAGCGCATTGATTAGACATGTGCGCTGTCACACAGGAGAAAAGCCATTCAAATGTGATATTTGCTTAAAAACATTTTCTCAAAAAGGCGCAGTGAATAGACACTTACGTTGTCACACAGGCGAAAAGCCATTCAAATGTAATATTTGCTTAAAAACATTTTCTCAAAAAAACGCATTGAATACACACTTACGTTGTCACACAGGCGAAAAGCCATTCAAATGTAATATTTGCTTGAAAACATTTTCTCAAAAAAGCGCAATAAAAAAACACCTATGTTGTCACACAGGGGGAAGCCATTCAAATGTAATATTTGCTTAAAAACATTTTCTCAAAAAAGCGTATTGAATAGACACGTGCGCTTTCACAAAGGGGAACAGCCATTCGAATGTAATATTTGCTTTAAAACATTAACTCTAAAAAGCAATTTAAATGGACACGTGCGTTGTCACACAGGCGAAAAGCCATTCAAATGTGATTTTAGTCGAAAAGCTATTAGGGGGTAATACCACAAGAGCTCAGATTTAGCCGGATATTTTTTGTGGTTGTTTTCGAATACTTACTTTCATTGGCAATTTAACGAGAGCTTTTGCCTGAACAGATCGAGTTAAATTGCCAATGAAAGTAAGCATGAGAAAACCACCGGAAAAAATATCCTGCTAAATCTGAGCTCGCGTGGTATTTGGTAAGACAATCCCATGAATAAAAAACTCAATTCAATTAAACTAAATTAAATTAAATTGATTCCATATGGAGGAATGAGTTTTCTTGGTATTTTCTGGAGTTGATTTTTCAATCTCCCTTACTATTTCTGCCTTGCAAATATTCCCAAATTCGACATACTTTTTGGAATTGTTATATGCTGTTTAATTCATTCTGTTTTTGACATTTATAATTGTCAAATTGACGTGCATTGCTTGGTAAACAGCAGACAGTACCTAAATGCTAGGGTTGCTACGGTAACGTAATTTATCCGATATTTTTATCCACTTGCAAACTCTCTTCCTTCCTATTTAGCCGACAGCAAACTACGATTTTTGTATTCACAAATGGGAATACAATGAATGGGATGAATGGGATTGTCAAATTCAGTATTTGCTTGAAATATTGTAAGAGTAGTGTTATTACATAATGTGAATAAGTGAGAAATGGGTTATCTAAAACTATAATTATTTTCCATTTTATCTCAAGGTTAATACAAGAAAATGACAACAAAAATGTACTGAAATTATGCATATTTTTTATGTCTTATCCTTTTCGGTAAAAAAAATTATCATGTTAAAATTATTTTGACACATAGAACTGTAGTTAGTTTATTTATAAATTGTGTAGCATTACTTTCCGTTTTAATTTGTGTGTTGTATTTAGATCGTGTTTTGTACAGGGTTTTAAATTATATATTACGTAAGTAACTGTATATTTTATTTTAAACTTGAAACAAAAAAAACTTCTTAAATCATCAATACCAAAAAAGAAATAATACAAGTCATATGATCTTTGTACCATTGAGAAGATATTATGCTAACCAAAGGTCTACTACTATTTTGGCTCCAAAAATTTTCAATTTTTCACCAAATTCAATTTTATTTCATTTGCACATACAAGTGTCAAGTCATTTAGGTGCGGTACTCAACTGGTGTTATAGTGTATGATGAATGCAGAGCATTGTACTTTTTATACCATTTATTAGTATTACTACTATTATTATTAAATATTATTTTGTATATTCTATAGCACAATAAATAAATAATTCTATATCTCGCTTATTATTTGATACAGATAAAAATGCTTCAAATAAGAATTCAACAAAAAGGTTATAAAGGATGTCCCAGAAAAGAGGGTCAGAGCCAAAGTGTTTTTTCTTAAATGGTAAACCCTACCTATATCTTTTTATATTTTTAATTTGTTAAGTTCAATCCGAATTTAACAATATATATAAGTTATAGTCGAAGTAGTTATTATTTCATACACAATTAACAATTATTTAATAATTGTTGCAACGAGTTATTTTTTTGACAATGATTCAAGTTTTTTTTCCGTTTCGTATTTTTATTTTGCCACTTGATTTTAAATAACTTTTAAATACTCACTTTCCGATTACCTTTCTGTTACCAGACTATTTTTTTATTATTACCGTTATATTGTAGTTTTAGTATTTTTAGTATTAATCCGGAGGTACGCAAATTAATATTCAATAATAAAATTAAGTCGTTTTTGAAGTTGAAATTTTTCAATCGACAAGGACGTTTGGTATATATACCATTTAATTTAATTAATTTCGAAAGACGTCTGGTATATGACAAATTTTTTTGTAGTTCTTAAATAAAATTTCACTAATGAGAATATAAAAGAACAGAAGTAACTGTGCAGCACTGATTCGGGACCATTATCGAGTGTATAGTGTATATATAAAATGATGAAAAAAATTCTACCCCCTTTCAAATACATAGGACCCCCAAATCCACTATCCACATTTACACTCACCTTTGAAAAATCATTATTAAAAAACTTTCGCTCAAATCCGGGCGCGAGCCATCAACCTTCGCGTCTGAAACTAAGCGTCTAACGAACATGGCTATTCGCACTCATAAGTGTTGAATACCTATAAAAAGAGGTATAAAAAAAGAGTGCATTCATCAGCTTGGTTTGAAGTAAATATACATATACTTAAGTTTATTATGCATAGGTATATTGAGAATTTAAACAAACACATCGTGATAAGTGGAATATCGTTGACCTCTAGTAACATATACAGAGTGCTGTAAAATTATAGTTCGCAAAGTAAATCAACTAACGTATCGTTGAAAAGACATTAACGTCAAGACAAACATTCTTCCATCATGGTATATCATTAGAGTATAAAGTTAAGTGACATATCGTTGAAAAGGGTATCTAGATACGTCTCACAGAGGGTGTATCATTGAAGTACATAGAAAAAATCAGGTGACATTATCTATCTAGTTTTTTTCATGACATGTGTAATATTAGTATCTATCTTTGTTTTAATTTGAATCTTCATATAGAAGTTGATGAATAAACAGAATGTTTAAAACGACGTATCTTTTGAAAAGCCTTTATAAGCTTTTATGAAATAAAAAATTCCACTATTCTTTCAATTGTTAGGGTATATACAAGGTGTTTTAATAAAAACCAATTATTGCAAATAATATTTTTGTATTAAGTCTACATATAGGTAATACAGTATTTTAATATGTTAAATATAAAATACAAATGGTTGATGATGATGTCCTTCTAAGTTATTCAACACTCACTAGTGAATCCCCATATTTTAGTATAACCACCCTATTGAAATGGAATGCGTTGTGTGAAGTAAAGGAAACAAGCTCACCCAAGGTTATTCTACATTAATTATATATGAAATGGATATATTTTCAATGGGATAGTCTATAATACTTTGCTATGGTGTAATATTAATACTAATACTACTACAGAATGTGCAGGCGAGCCTTGACCTAGCCAAACTAAAGTCATGGTTCCGGCACTGAGGCCACAGGCGGGCCCATTGTGCCATTCCTGCTACCTAGACATCCATGAAGCCGAGCCCTTCAATAAAGGCCACTAACTTTTTCAGTGTGTCTCCAGGAGCCATGACAGGGACTCCGAAGATTCGTCTGCGTAATACAGCCCAGTGTGGACACTCTAAGAGAACATGGACTGACGTTTCATCAGTCATGCCACAACCCCTACATAGGGAACTTTCCTCTACTCCTAAATTGTAGAGGTGCTTCCTCATACAGCAGTGCCCTGTTAGAAGTCCTGCTATCTTCCTCAACCTACTCATTGGTAGTTCAATAGCTGCCCCAGCGTGTCCATCAGTCCATCCCTTCAGTAGAAGTTTGGATTGTCTAAGACCCTGCAGAGCCTTCCATTGAGCGAGGTGCTGGTTCCACAGCCACTTCCTCGTCTCCTTGCGTATTGTTTGTTTTGTTAGGCCGAGGGTCGGGCCCGGGCCGCAGAAAGGAGCTGCCGCTCCTTCCGCAGCCAGTGCATTCAAAACCAGAGTGGGCCGGAATCCATTCTAGCCGCACTGCGTTTCGACTTGCAAGATCATCAAGTCGTTCTCGACATTCGTCAGCAAGTCCTGAATTGATGGTATATCCACTCAGGGCTTTAATTGCTGCCTGACTGTCGGTGTATATGGTTATGCGTCGATCCACATAACCTCTGTCTAGGTTTAGCCGCGCACATTTCAAGATAGCGTATATCTCGGCCTGATATGCAGATACACCTTCACCCAATGGTATACAGATTTGTGTGTGTGTGGGTTCCTAGAGTAAATTCCAGCCCCTGCTCTGTCACCAGAGCATAAGCCATCTGTGAACCAGACAGTCCCATGAGGCTGTGTATTCGTCTCTTTATCCCAGGATTCTCTGTCCCGGATCATAGCCCTGTATGGGGTTGCGAAGTAGTACTTGCGCAAGCATTCGTCAAACGCTCGAGCCAGAACTGGAATATCTTCCAGGAGCCGGAGCTTTTTGACGTGTCTGCACTCTTCCCCTCTTCGCACGTATCCCAGACGCTTCATGCGTCTGCACTCCCCGCCTCAGCCTCGATCACATGGTGAAGAGGCCGAAGACCAAGGATCACTTCCATCGCAGCAGTTGGTGTAGTCCTCATGCAGCCAGTTGCCCCCAGACTGACCACCCTTTGAAGGCGTGTCAGTTGCGATCTAGCCGTGACCACCAGACCAAAGCCGCATATGTGAGCATAGGCAGCATGATCACTCTATAAAACCATATGATCGTTTTGGGGGTCAGTCCCCACCTCGGACCAATGGCTCTCCTACAGGCCCAATACGTGTTTGTCACCTTGCTTAGGCGACTATCAAGATGAGCCTTCCATGTCAGTTATTTATCAAGGATCACTCCTAGATACTTCAACTGTTGAACCACCGGTAGTGGTACTCCACCAAGATGTAGACCCTCAGGTCTTATACCTCTCTTCTTGGCGAAAGCAATTATCTCAGCCTTGGCAGGATTTACTGCAAGTCCGTGTTCGTTACACCACCCATGTCCCTTTGCCCTTTGCATGAGGTCCCTGAGAACGGTAATGTGCCTTCCAACAACAAGGACGACGGCATACCCAATCGTTAGAAGGCACTCATCGTTTAAAAGGGTTATTAGTTCGTCAATTACTAGGTTCCACAAAGTGGGCGATAGAACACCCCCTTGCGGACAACCTCTAGCGACATGGTCTTTCCATGTGGCCTCTACTGTACGGTTGCACAACATGGCCCCAAGTCAGTGAGTGATCATTGGCTCTATTCCATGATTTGCCGCAGCCCTACACATAGATCTTATATAGCCCCTTGTATATCCAAGAATGCTCCCAGGGTGACCATGCCATTTTCCAGCGCCTTCTCCACCTGGGTTACCAGTTGGTGCAAGGTACTTTCGGTTGACTTGCCACACCTGAAAGCATGTTGGTTGTTGTGTAAAGGACACCTAAGCCCAACCTTTTCCTTCATGTACCAATCAGCCACCCTCTCCAGTGTTTTTAGCACAAAGGATGTTAGGCTAATGGGTCTGAAGGATTTAGCCACTGTGTAGGTATTACGACCCGGCTTGGGTATGAAGACAACTCTCACCTGCCTCCACTGTTCGGGGACATACCTGCGTGCCAAACAGGCCCGAAAGATATGCACAAAAATTGTGCCAACGGCATCCCAGCCTTGTTGAAGCAAGGCCGGGAAGATTTGGTCTTTTCCCGGAGACTTGTATGGTCTAAACGTCCGTACTGCCCAAGTACTCCGCTCGTATGTGACTATTTCCTCTTATACGGTCGTTGTATGCCAACATATCCCGTGTCTGGTCACTCCCGCTCGATTTCCTCACAGCCAGGGAAGTGTGTCTCTAGTAGATGCTGCAAGGTATCCGCCGGTGTTTCGGTGAAGACACCCGGTGCGACTTCCATGCAGCCTAGTGCGCTGTCCGGCGATTTCGTTAAGATCCAGCGCAGCCTTGACATTTGAGGTACCGTGACGATATCCTCACAGAAGGCCCGCCAGGCATCTCTCCGAGCCAACCTGACCGCACTCTTGCACTCATTTCGTTTCTGGTGGTATTGCTCCCATCCGACTTTGTCTTCCTGGCCCTATTAAATAGGCGCCGGGTATATTGCCGCAGCGAGTCCAGAGAGTTGTTCCACCATTTGTGGCCCTTACCCTCCTTCCTCGTTTTTTCGGCGCAGTTTTCTTCAGAAGACGAGACAATATTCGAGCCCAGCTCCTCTATGGCCCAATCGATCTCATCATTATTGTCAAAATTCCTAGGGAAACCGTCAAGCCTCCTTGCGAGATCCAGTTTATACCGTTCCCAATTAGTAGTCTTGGGGTCCCTATACTTAACTGATTGTTTTTCAACATCAACCCTGTAACTGAAACAAATGTAACTGTGATCCGACAATGACGGATCATCATTAACATGCCAGTCCCTTACCATACTTACAACGGTACTTGACGCAAGCGTCACATCCAGGACTTCAGTCCGAATCCTATTCCGGAATGTTGGCTTCGTCCCTAGATTGAGTAGTTGCAAGTCAGTGGTACCTAGGTAGTCAAGCAATGCCGCTCCCCTGCTATTGACGCCTGTGCTGCCCCACATAGTGTGATGCGCATTGGCATCACAGCCAATAAGAAGTGGCAGTTTCCTTAGGTTCCACCGCCTTGCGGAACTCCTCAGTAGGTGGTAATTCTGATGAGTCGTAGGGCAGGTAAGCAGAGCATACGACCAAACTATGCCTCGTTCTATTCTCGCCCAGGAAGCCCACCTTCACCGCTACCATGTCTCTGAAACAAAGTTCCCTTATCAGTAATGGACTTACACTGGAGTGCGTAGAAATGCAAACTCTAGGATTAGGTTCACCCAGTGCATAGAATAGACTATGCCCGGGTGTGCCTAAGCCCCGCACATGACCTTTATATACCCATGGTTCTTGTATGAGGCATATGCCTGTCTGCAGCTTTGACATCCTCTGCGCGAAAATATTAATATCTGTCTTTGTTTTAATTTTTTTTAATTTGAATCTTCATGTTTTATGAATTTCCTTGATTTTGAATAGATTTAGTCTACACACCACCTTGAAGACTTATGGGGTAAGATATCGGCGCGTTATTTTTTCTATTTGTGGTAATCCACAATCTAAAAACCATTTTCATCTAGCAGGCTGGTTAAATGAAATAACAAATAGTTTTTTAAAATTTATTAAATTTATATTGTTACGAACTCACTAATTCCGAAGCCGGTCCTGTCGCAAACGATGAATGCGACCTTTCTAGAAATGTTCTTTCGCAGGTAATATCCAGACTGTTCTGGAAATGTACCAGGCCATACAATGGTTTATCGCGAAAGTTCTAGAGATTCGAGAGACTAGGTATATATACGTGGATTTTCGAGTGAGTCAGAAGTTGTTCAGTATACAGTGAATCGGTAAACAGTTTCAGTATACAGTGAGTGAGCAGAAGTGAATCTAAATAGTGTAGAAGATAAATTAGGACAATTATTATACCGAGTGTAGATAAATTAATAGACATTAAGTAGTGTGTATATAAATTGAGATTATTATAGTGTGTAAGTGTTTCTTTAATAAATCGATAATAATTAGCCATAGTGAGTGTATAATTTTATCCCACGGTAAAAACTGTTTAAATGAATAAGAAAAACTGTTAATAATGAATTAATATTTTTGGGCTCTTTATTCAAAGTGCACACATCGAGTTTTTTAGATATGTACTTGTTGACTTTGAGAGAAGATCAAGATTGTTGTTTTTTTGTATGTGCTAATATATGTCGACATGACATAAGTGCTAAAAAGGTGTGCTAAAAATTTGGCACGGGGTCAAAGGTCAAAAAAATTAGTATTTTGCGATTTTTAGCGAAACGGTGAGTAATTTTCGCAAAATTACTCCAGTACAAAATTGTAGATCACAAAATTCGTTACAAAAAATGTATGAATAATTTTTTTTCCAAAAGCCACCATTTTG
>CAJUYH010005989.1:0-21439 GCA_910591685.1 Galerucella tenella
TATATATCAAGTATACATCATGTCAAAAGTAACTTCTGTCATTCTGACGATGATATTTATATCGAAACAATTGTCAATAATTCAATTGCAATTTACACATTTTTACAAATATATTGTGGAGTCATTTAGAATCAGTTAGTTTCATTTAAAACCATATGATGAGTAGATTCCACGAAGTGAGGGTTTATACAGTTAACTCATATTAATTTTGTTTGGGCTTAAACTAATTTTGACGGATAAATTAAATAAATACCAAAATTATTGAGATTATTTTTTAAATTTAATTAATCAAATATCAACAATGGATTCCTATAGCAAGTGTTCGAAATGTGCTCCGTCTACTTCCTGACAGTAATTCATCCTATTAGTAAACTCTTTTCGTACTCGTTCGAATGTGTCAGTTGAAATTGCATTGCATTCTTCAATAATTCTTTCTTTCAAAACGCCAATGCTATCTGGTGCCGTAGTATAAATCTTGTATATCAAGTACCCTCATAGAAAAAAATATAATGGTGTCAGATCTGGTGACTGAGGTGGCCATTCTATAGGACCTCGCCAGCCGATCCATCTACCTCGATATTCTTCATCCAGGTAACGGTACTGCACCATAATAATGTGCAGGAGCACCATCTTGTTGAAATGTTATTTCCAGATGGCCGAATCCATATGGATTATCTTCCAGAATCTCAAGAATTAACGGCTCAATAGCATTTTGTAACATCTCCAGAAACACTTTACCACCCAAATTTGAATTTAGGAAGACAGGACCAACTATGTGGTTTCCCAAAATACCTGCCCAAACATTGACTTTTTCTGGAAATTGGGTATGTTGTTCACGAGAGGTGTGAGGATTTGTGTCACTCCAATACCTTACATTTTGTGTATTCACATTTCCATTGAGGCAAAAAGTACTTTCGTCACTAAAACAAATTGTTTTCGTGTAATGTGGGTTTTGACTAATTTTATTTGTCATACATTCACAAAATTCGAGTTTTCTGTCGGGGTCGTCATCCGAAAGGTGGTTAGACAATAATAAAATTAAATATTTAAGCAATTTAAAAAATTTTTGCAAAGCAACCAATACTATTAAATTTGAAACGTTAATTTTTTTGACAACTAACCAGAGGCGGACTGAAAAATCTTCAATATTTAAATGTGAAATAATAATCTTGGTATTTATGTAATTTATCCGTCAAAATTAGTTCAAACCCAAACAAAGTTAATATGGCTATGTAGCAAATGTCAATGCCTTTCAAACGAGATATCACTTGCCATAAGGTCCCATTTAAAATTATTGGCCAGAGTGGCACTGTGACGTCATCTATTACTATTATGTCACCTGTTTTCATTCGTAGAGAAGTTTACAACACTTTATTTTCAACCTCCAAATTTTATTAATGTAACTGTAGCCGTTCAAAAGATATGAAGGGGGAAGACTTTTGAATAGCACTGTATATACGAGGATGTATTGATATCTAGTTAGCCTAGACCAGTTCCATGCATAAACAAAATATTGCGTTACCATAGCAACGGACTCATTAGAAGTGTCAGTGTGAAGTTGGACATCAAAAAAGTAAACCAGAGTTACTTAATGAATTAAAAGAAAAGAGATGTCCACCGAAACTGTGAAAATGGAAAAATTGGATAATGGAGCCATTATCAAGTACCTGTGTTTAAAAGGGTTAAGAGGTAAGCGGATTCACGAAGATATGCTTAAAACCCTTGGTGATCAATGTCCTTCGTCCTCTCCAAGACCTAAGAAGTTTCGTGTCCCAAAATCTGCTGGAAAAGTTCTTGCTCCAGCTTTTTGGGATTTCCATGGAGTAATCATGATTGATTTTTTGGAAAGGGTCAAACAATAACCGGAGATTACTATTCGACATTACTGACCACTCTACGGGAAAAAATTGAAGAGAAAAGACGCGGAAAGCTATCCAAAAGTGTTTTGTTTTCGCAGGACAACGCCCCTGCACACAAATCTCATGTTGCCATGCAAAAAGTTTGTGATTTAGGGTTTGAATTGCTAAAACACCCCCTTATTCACCAGATTTGGCTCCGTGCGACTATCGTCTCTTTCCCCAACTGAAAAAAAGTTTGAAAGGTCGTAAATTTTCTTCCAACGAGGAGGTAATAAAAGCTGTGGAGGTCTGGTTTGCAGAGCAAAAAGAAACATTTTTTTTTAAAGGTCTAAGACGTTGCAAGTTCGCTGTAATAAATGTATCCAATTAAGAGGAGAATATGTTGAGTAATAAAATATTTTGATATTTTGAAATTTTGTTTGGTTCTATAGTAGGCTAAGAATTTTTCATTATACATGTATTCTAATAAATTGAATTGGTTCAATAATAATCAAAATTTTATATTTATTTTTAGATGCCTAAACCTAAATTCTTCTTAGGTCGTGATTCAGTTATATACCCATCCTTTAAGAATTATTTCATTAAAAAAAATATTGACGCCGTTCATGTCACATCTAAGAATCTAATTGGGCAAAAACTTTTAGCTTTAGACAAGTGAAAATTCTTGAAACGTTAAATATAATAATTAACTGTACCTAATGCTGGATAGATCTACGAACAAGTATAACAAACAATATTTCTAGTGGCAATTCGAAGTTGAGATGAAATGCTTTCAAAGTAGGCGAAAACCAGCTATTCATTTCACAAATTTCTCTTTGAATGTTACCTCTGAATATTTAAGTGTTTGAGTTGTTTTCGAGATTTCCGTCTATTCATATGCACTCAAGAATATTTTGATATAATGTGAATATGAAATTATGGGAAGAATATATTTGACATCTGAAAAATATGGTTAAAATGAAATCTGAAAGGATCTCTCGAGTACCTTTATGTAAATTCGAAACATTTTTTATCAACCACATAAATGGTGGGTTTGCCTGACCGGGGACAATACTTTCTGTTCTTCAATCCAAATTAAATTACCCCTTCAAGTTCAAAGAAGTTAACAATTTGAAGAACTTCCTCAAGGCAAACAAACGCAGCTCTGTAGTCTGTAGTCCTAGTCCAACTCGTTTAGCATAGGTTAAGGTGGCTTCCCACGGCCCGTGTTTTTGCAGGCCGGGCCGCGCCAGCTCGCGTCAACGCGCCTTGGGATGACGGTCGCTTGAGGTGGTGCGAGGAGGTGCGACGAATCCGCGGCGAGTCGGTAACTTCAAACAAACACGCAGTGGGTAGTGGGAAGAGTTTCGCCTGAAGTCCGTTCCGATCTACGCGCCGCCCGTTCCTCCGTCGCGGCGCGGCCTGGCCTGTAAAATTACGGGCCGTGGGAAGCCTCCTTTATAGGTATATGGACCGCTAAAATAGGCAGCTACTCTATAGTATCAATTATCCAGCTTGGATCTTGGAAAATTCTCTTATTCTACTTATTTCTTTTTTGCACACGAAACTCGATGTTGGAAATATGAAAATAATGATGCCTACATGTGTTACTGATCTATAATATTGATTAATATTAAATAAGCCATCAAAACTGAACCAGTTACTCGCAAAAGAATAGAAAAAGTTCATTACTTGTTTTTTAGTGACCTAGAGCATGGAATTAACTTCTCGAGCTATCAGGGCGTTGGGTTTTCTCCCGTCTCGACTAAAGAGGAATTTTCGAGCAGAAAAGCCAACCGTGCCAAATCTAACCGAGTCAAGTGGATTCAGTGCTTGTCCTGCCCCGATTCATATTCGCAAAAAGCCGGTCGTCAATTATGAAACACTTTTTATATCAAGTTCGACTATCAAAAACATAGATAAGCTTCTCCCATTAAACTTAACGTTATCAGTGATTATGCTTCATACCTAATTTATATTTTAAGCAGTGAAATTATAGATTTAATAGACGACATAATTGAGTGAAACTATATTAACTCTTCGTATTATGTTTTCAACGTAATTTAAATTTATCACCGTTGCTGTAACTTTTTATGATGATGAATCTTCACTGATTAAACGTATTTTAAATTGTGTCTCTAGGTAAATGTTAATAATAATGCACGACACATTGTTCTTAGAAGTAATAAAAATGAATGGAACAGAGCCAACAGGCCGGCTATATTTCAAGATGTTTTGTCAATTTTACAGTCAAAAATTGTTAGTTCAAAATTTACCTCATGAATTTTTCGTTTTAAAATGAATACTAATTAGTTTCACATCTTATTCTATGAAAGCTTTCTTGTATAAGATTTACTTGTCGCTGTGAAAATATATACCTACTGAACTTCGTTACCTACTACGAATTCATCAGCAAAATCGAATTGTCAACCCGGTTTTCACTTTACATTTATAATTGACTCGGAGTTCCTCTTATTATCTACATTGAGCTTAAATTTCGGTAAAGAGGGGTGACAAGCGTAGAATCTGGAAGTGATCGTAGGAATTTCAGCTAGAACAAAGTTAATTTGAACGAAATTACGAGCTACGATTGCGAGAAAACCTTAATCAAATTAGTATCTCGATTTAATTGAGGCCTTCACCTTTATTTAATAATAGTATTTATTGGAAAAAATATAAAAAATAAACTTTTGGTGATAACGCTTAGTTTTGGGCAATTTTTTTATCAGTACCTACTATCAAAACCCTAACTAATAACTTGTACTTATTTTTTCAAATCACTGTGATTATTTTTTGACGTTTCTAAAAGGCTAGACACAAAAAACTTAAGGCCGCAAGGAGATTCGAACCAACGAGGTAAAATATAAAGGAGGGAAGGTAAGCGTGGTAGTAATTTAACCAAATTTTGACGGAAGTCGCCATATTGGAAAGCCACATTAGTGACATTAGTAATCAATTCTTGTGTCAACATAGATAACCTTAATATACTGAAATTTGTCAAATCGAAAAGCCACGTTGGAAAAATAGTGATTTTCAGTATGAGAAAGGTTATTCATGAGTATCAGTATGAATTTAAGTTGATATTGAGTTGTACAATAGTGTTTGGAGACGCTTTTATCCAATATAATAATATAATTGAATTATCTAATGTACGCCTCTGGTTTGTTCACGCTTCAACGGAAGTCGGCCATATTGAGAAGCCATTTTGGTCGATAATTCTTTATACTGTTGTTCTCTCCTCTATCTTTCACCTCCACGATTCGAACAGACGCTTTAATCAACTAATCTATGGCCCCAGCTACTTGTTGGTGTTATGGAAATCGAGCCTATACGAGCAGAAAATCAAAATTTCAGTTTTTGTTGTTATAGCGGCAACATAAATACATCATCTGTGAAAATATCTGAAAGCTGTCTAACTATGACGGTTCACAGACAGACAGACGGTCGGATAGTGAATTCTTAGTAATGTGTAACATCTGATTGGGAATATAATGTACTTATGAATAAAAATAATTTTTGAAAAAAAACTTGTCTCACATCTACACTATAACATTTTATGCACACATCTATTTAAAATTTGTATAAAACATTCATGTCATGGAAAATATAAGCCGAACTGTAATGACGAGAGTTATTCAAATGGGATCGAAAGAACTCTCAAGCGTTCGTGGTTTCATTTTAAAGTTGAATAAGCTTCAGTTTCAGGAATCTCTAGAAACAGAAGTTTAGGAAACTCATAATTTTTGTATGATAGTAGGTAGGTGTTTCCGCATGCAATAATAATTTCTGGTGTCCACGACTATTTGCTAATGTTTAAATTTTTGGAACTTTAGTTCTTTACGTCAGGTTATGTTTGAGCGACCGGGGGTTTTTGCGCTATTGATCTTTTTTGTTTATTTACAGCATCGGTTGTCAAAATGACATGATGATTAAGGGGTCTAGCACATTTACTTTTCGAAATACAGGGTGTTGGATAATGGATGGATAAATTGATTTGACATAGGGCATATTTTGATAGAAATAGTAGTTTGTGCAACTAGTGTGGATATGATGGCCATATCGCACGAGGACGAAGTTTAAGCACGACGCCGTAGGCGGAGTGCTCAATCATTCAAGTGCGATATGGACAATCCACACGAGTCGAACAGTATATTTTTTCTACGACCCACTTAAGAAAAAATCTAGAAAATAAAAATTTCTATAAACTGTAATATAACTTCAAATTGAAAATTTAACAATTCAAATTTATGTTTCCACTAATTGAATGTCCAATTTGTATAATGCTACGGTTTCCTTTTTTAAATATACGATGCGGTTATAAGTAGATGTTGCCAGTCGGACTCCCTCATGAAGGGTACCGTATCATTATCTATAATAATTAATATTCTGCTAAATATTTCAAACGTCTACCTGTTGTCGTTATTAATATCAAGCAGAATAATTATTTAAAAATAAAATTAACAATAAAAAAAACTTCCTCACGGGGAATCGAACCCGGGTCTACCGCGTGAGTGTCAGGTATGCTTACTACTCGACCACCAAAGAATATGCAAATCGTTTATCTATAACGTCAGATGTATTACATAATTTTTACCTATTTTTACCGTGTGTCCCGCGACACGTTCTATCTTTTTTTACGTATTCTTCTTCAAGTATAATGACGTACATTACTCACCTGTGAATAACGGGTGTGGAAAATGGAACAAGTAACATGATACGATAGAACCTACATAGATGAATATAAATTATCACTGCGACCAGGATTAAAATCGTATGTCTATAATTCTCCATTTTCGCACTCAGACCTTTAAACCTCTAAGCCACGGAGACATATAATAATGTTTTTTTCTACAACTGCTATGAAAAGTGACGTATTTCTCACAGCTTACTTAATTTCAAAACCAAATATTGCTCATACTGTGAGAAATATTATTTCTCACGGCACATACATAATGGAGAATCAAATAAAATTGACAAAAACTTAGTATGCTACTGTCATCTTTAAATACCTACTTAGTTCTCTCAAAACTGTCAGATTATATGAGAAGTTTTTAAATTCGAAAGGTAGTTTCAAATAACAGAGAATTTGATGAAAAAAAATGATGTTCCGAGTTTAACCATACAAAATTGTATAAATTTCACCATCAACTATAATTTCGAATAAAATTATTTAACAGTTTAGAGATGGGATACTTTAGTACTATTTTTGTTTTACTAACCATAGTTACTTTATTGTATTCTTTAAATTTCTGCAGTTGTAGAGAAAGTATAGTGTGCAGCATGGGGGGAAAGTACTTTTCTCACTCGTGTGTTTGCTGTTTCACAGTGTTGAGAAAAGTTGAACTTTCCCCACTTGTCGCACAATATACTATTCCACTACTAGCCGTGAAGTTGACAATTATTGCTTTTTCTAGCCAACTGAGAAGTTGAATTTCTCTATTAGTGGTTAATAATTATTTCTATTATCAACCTAGGGATAGTAGCTCAACAAACACTTGTGCAAAATAATTTCGTATACCCAGGAGATTGTCTTTAATCTATTTTCTGCTTGAAATTACCTACCACTGAAACGTTAACTTTGTTAGTTAACATTTCAGATAATAAAAATGTGCAATAATGACTTCAGAATTTTGATTTTTGGTGGAATAGTCTATATAATTACCTAAAAATATTTCATTCAAATATTCAATAAATTATTTAACTTCTGTGATTTGTGGTGGAATGAACTAGTAGACCAAAAATCAATATTCAAGAGGTATTTTACCGCGAAATTTAAAATTTCGAATGGCCTTTAAATACGGATGAGAAAGGTACCGGCAGGTCTTCTCTCATCGTCTGTTGTCGTAGCAAGTTGGAACTGTGCAGTAGTCCAAGTAATAAATTTAAGAATTTTCACAAAATCTTATAAGCAGCCGTAACTTTTTGAGTTCCCATCTGGATTACTGGTATGATATTTTATTGGAACTTTAGTTCTTTATGCCAGGTTATGTTTGAGCGACCAGGGGTCGCGACGCAAAAGATCTGACCGTTACGCGTTACGTTACGAAACGTTATGTTACATTTCTTCGTTATGTGCCTTGCTTTTGCGTGCCTGTGCCTCCTTAGTCTCTCTCTCTCGTTTACGAAGCAGCGATTCATAATAATAAATATGCTCCTACCCGGATTTGAACCCGGGCCGCCCGCGTACAATGCAAACATTCTAACCACTGAACCACCGATGCTATATTGAAATTCAATGCAAAGCTGGTATTCGCAGTGCTAGTGATCTACTTGAATTTGTTCGGATGAATTTTTACTATTATTTCCATAATTTGTTTTGCGCGATTAAGGGGTCTAGCACATTTACTTTTCGAAATACAGGGTGTTGAAATTTTGAAAGCTTGAATGTTTTAATTCGATAACTTTAAAATGGATGGATAAATTGATTTGTCATTTGGCAGGTTGTTTTTAAATGTAAAAGGGCATATTTTGAAAGAAATTGTAGTTTGTGCAACTAGTGTGGATATGATGGCCATGTCGCACGAGGACGAAGTTTGAGCACGACGCCGTAGGCGGAGTGCTCAATCGTTCAAGTGCGATACAGACAATCTACACGAGTCGAGCAGCATATTTTTTCTACGATCCACTTAAGAAAAAATCTAGAAAATAAAAATTTCTATAAACTGTAATATACCTAACTTCAAATTAAAAATTTTACAATTCAATTTTATGTTTCCACTAATTTTGGGGTAAACGTACAGTTCTTGAAATTTGTATAGGGCTACGGTTTCATTTTTGGAACTTTAGTTCTTTACGTCAGGTTATGTTTGAGTGACCGGGGGTCACGACGCAAAAGATCTGACCGTTACGCGTTACGTTACGCTACGTTATGTTACGTTGCTTCGTTATGTGCCTTGCTTGCGTGCATGTGCCCTCTCCTTAGTCTCTCTCTCGTTTACGAAGCAGCGATTCATATGCTCCGGCCGGGATTCGAACCCGGTCCGCCCGCGTGGAAGGCGAGCAATCTACCACTGAACCACCGACGCTATATTAAAATTCTATGCAAAGCTGGTATTCGCAGTGCTGGTGATATACTTGAATTTGTTCGGATAAATTTTTACTATTATTTCCATAATTTTTTTGCGCGATTGAACTTTTTTGTTTATTCACAGCATCGGTTGTCAAAATGACATGAGGATTAAGGGGTCTAGCACATTTACTTTTCGAAATACAGGGTGATGAAATTTTGAAAACTTGAATGTTTTGATTCGATAACTTTAAAATGGATGGATGAATTGATTTGACATTTGGCAGGTTGTTTTTAAATGTAAAATGGCATGTTTTGATAGAAATAGTAGTTTGTGCAACTAGTGTGGATATGATGGCCATATCGCACGAGAACGAAATTTGAGCACGACGCCGTAGGCGGAGTGCTCAATCGTTCAAGTGCGATATGGACAATCCACACGAGTCAAACAGCATATTTTTTCTACGACCCACTTAAGAAAAAAATCTAGAAAATAAAAATTTCTATAAACTGTAATGTAAATTCAAATTAAAAATGTATCAATTAAATTTCATGTTTCCACTAATTTTTTTGTGGTAAACGTACAGTTGTTGAATGTCCAATTTGTATAATGCTACGGTTTCCCTTTTTAAATATACGATGCTGTTATAAGTAGATGCTGCCAGTCGGACTCCCTCATGAAGGGTACCGTACCATTATCTGTAATAATGAATATTCTGCTAAATATTTCAAACGTCTACCTGTTGTCGTTAT
Source organism: Galerucella tenella (assembly GCA_910591685.1). NCBI lineage: Eukaryota > Metazoa > Arthropoda > Insecta > Coleoptera > Chrysomelidae > Galerucella > Galerucella tenella. The sequence goes on from CAJUYH010005989.1 coordinate 9,598, forward strand.
TAATATCAAGCAGAATAATTATTTGAAAATAAAATTAACAATAAAAAAAAACTTCCTCACGGGGAATCGAACCCGGGTCTACCGCGTGAGAGTCCGGTATGCTTACTACTCTACCACCAAAGAATATGCAAATCGTTTATCTATAACGTCAAATGTATCACATAATTTTTGCTCAAAAGGAACTAAAGTTCCTACCGTGTGTCCCGCGACACGTTCTACCTTTTTTTGTTACCTTTATATTTTAAAATCTGTATCTGTATCTGTATCTGTAGAGTAGGGAGGGTGAGTGTGTAGGCTCACAGCACTTAGGCCACATGTGACCCATTGTACATCCTCCCGAGGAGTTGTCCTCCTAGGTCTTTGTCCATCCTGTCCTTCTCAGGAAGGTGGACAGGTCACTGGGAGACATCTCCTTTATATCGGCAGGTGTAGGCCAAGACTCACCGAACACACATTCTCTTATTGACGATAACTCCGGACACTCGCATAAGACATGCCTGACAGTTTCATCTTCCTGTTCACACATCCTGCATAGAGGTGTGTCCACTAGCCCCATAGTATGGAGGTGTTTACTTAGTTGACAGTGACCAGTCAGAAATCCTACTGTTAAACGTAGGTTTTTCCTGGTCATCGCCAAATATTTCTTCGGCGCCAGCTTCCGAGGGTCGCCCAGGGTGATCCTGGCAAAACTGCATCCTTTGATTCCATCCCATCTCTTAAGGGATTGAGCATGGGTGTAACGTTTGGCTAGTTCCGCAATTGTCGAAGTCGTTAGGCCGTAGGTGTCACTGGGTCCTAGAATTTTCAGTCCAGCGGCTTCCCTGGCTAAAGAATCAGCAATGCGATTTCCTTTACTCCTGTCGTGCCCTTTAACCCACCTCAGGATAATGTTGTTATCTGCCGAGACGTCAGCTAAATCTTGGAGGCAATTGCCACAATTGCCACAAAAGAACTAACCAGAAGAGGAATTTCTGGCAAAACCATAATAATCTGCACTGATAGTAGACAAGCAAGATATTTTAAAAATTTCACAGTTAAATATTAATTTTCAATGAGTAATTTTTTTTTGTACTAAATAGATACCCATTTTGGAAGCCACATGGTTATACCTTTCCTCTCCTAGTTTTATAATAGATATTTTTAGTTTAATATTATTGTTCCTTATTTTTTTGTCAATTCAAACCATATATTTGTCCAGGATGAATCCTTAGGTTCAATTTTTTTATATTGTAACTATTGAGCTGGACAGATATCCTCATGCTAAAATTTTTTTTCCTGTTATTTTTTGTACTTCGAAATAATTATTGTAGCACAGTTCCCTGGACATAGTTCCCTGGACAAAGTTCCCTGGACAAAGTTCCCTGGACAGAGTTCCCTGGACAAAGTTCTTTGGACACAGTTCTTTGGACACATGTACCTGGAACACAGTAATGAATAAACTATATTAAATTCCTGACAAACAGTTTTTGGATACAAATTTTTTTTGAGACATCAAGTACTTGAAGTACAACATCCCGAAGCTATAGTTTCCTGATAGTCTACCTGATAAAAGTTTTTTTTTAACATGGAGTAACCTGGATACAGTCCATAGAAGTATACCAACAGCTCAATTTCAACTTCATCTTCATCATCATATGTTTTTTTTGTGCTAAGTATTTTTTTTATATCTTTTTAAAATATTGTCTACTAACCCATTTTCTTTGTAATTTCAAAATCTTAATTATATACATTTTTTTACGTATTGGTTTTATTTATTATACAGAAACTAAGTTCTTTTTTTTTAAAACAGATTAAAAGTTAGCTGATTTGATTTTCTTTCTAATTTTCTTTTAGGAAAGAAAATTAGTGGCGCCCTAAAATTGCTTTCTCTTTTTTTTTTCTAGTTTTGCTAAAAAAATAATAAATATTTTCCTTACATCAATAAGGTAACAAAGCCCTGTGAACTGGCTTAGTTTACCTCCAAATCTATTGGTTAGTTAGGCAAGAACCTGCATTATTCAACATCATTTTTTTTTAATTTCATTGGAGCTCAAGCGTTAAACTTTAACTGTTTCACCACGATAAAATTATTTGAATAAAAATTCGCGCTCAACCAAAAATGACTGATGACATAACGAGAACGTTCATAATAAATCCAAAAATTGCAGTGTACTTGTCAGTAAGATTTAGGTAAACGTTTCTCGTGGTGTATTATCAATTTTTCTCCTAAATTTGGCTAGTAGTGGAAAAAATTGAATATACACAATGGTATTGAGGACATTTATAAACCTCGCACCTTGCTTGGGGCAAAGCCCCTCGCGAAATAATCTTGGTGCTCGGTCAATAATAATGATCTTTATCACCTTGGTGTATGATATACTATTTTCTGGGCCCCAACTTAATAGTTCTAGAAACATTTTCAATTCACTGAATCAAGATTTTAAACTAAGTTGTTCCAGAAAGCTCTCCTCTCCCTTAATTCACGTCACAGCTTCCAATATTGTATGAAATATTTTTATTAGTCATCATTAGTTCTTTGTATTTATTAGTTCGTGTTTCTACACGACTTCGCGTGCTGTTGGATCTTGTCCCAGTGTAAAATTAATCACGGGAACGGGACTATGTCTACTCGGCAGACAACCACTACATATCCGTTTAAATCGAAATTTGTAGCAACCCTTTTAGTGCGCCGGATTTCAACGACAGTTGAATCTGTGTTGAAGCATTCGGTTAAGTGGATATACATGCGAAGTAGTGATAGAGGTGATTTGGTGTTGTACCAAATTCAAGTGAACTGGAAATATAATAGTGTAATGGAAACCTAGGATAAGCAAACACTGGAATCGAATGTATGATGTATTGTTAAACAATACAAAACAGTTAGAGACATTTAAATTCAAATATATTTAGTTGAAATATAAACTTTGCTTGGAAATAAGGTCTTGAAAATAATTTCTAGTTATGTATTTTTGAATAAACCGGTTTTTCGATATGTAGTACGAAATTTCATTCACAAAAACGAGTAAAGAAAAAAAAACGTTTAAAAGGTTTTGAGAAACTTGTATTCCATTTCATATAACAGGGCTTCAAAACAAGCCAAATATTTTTATCAAGAATGACATTTTTCACTAATACTACAAATGAAAATGTTTTCTCTCTTGGGCACTTCATCCGTGGACACTCTGTAAATTTGGCCGATACCTAAAGTTGCACGAAATGTTTATTGGGATTTCCAAAAGTGATATTATTCCAAAATCTTATTTTAACGTTAGTAAGCATACACATCTTGAATGCCCGAGATATATCTGTATCTGTATCTGTAGAGTGGGGAGGGTGAGTGTGTAGGCTCACAGCACTTAGGCCACATGTGACCCATTGTACATCCTCCCGAGGAGTTGTCCTCCTAGGTCATTGTCCATCCTGTCCTTCTCAGGAAGGTGGACAGGTCAGATATATCTGCAGCTTGAAATGTACTCTTTTCCACTTCATGTGAAGTTGCCTGCTTCTTCTAGCAATTGAGAAGTCAAATTTCTGTATTAGTGGTTGATAATTAATAATGGACAAATTCGAGTATTTTGAGAATTCAGGGATAGTAGTTCAACAAAAACTTGTGCAACATGATTTTGTATGTCCAGGAGGTTGTCTTTAATATATTTGCTGCTTGAAATTACCTATTAAGATAAAACTATTTCGATTAGAATGCCATTAGTTTGAAACACAGAGTACACCATCTAACAAGAGGCGAAAGAAAGTAGTTTTCGTGATCGCAAATTTGTGTGCACATGAGTGAATTAATTAGTTTATCTGTCAATGTCAAGCCGTCACTTCCGTACATTCCCCTCAGTTCAGCGTGTATTATTTTAAGATTAGGTTGAAAATGAGCTATTTCTCATTACACACATGAGATGAATAATAAGGTGTTCTTATGTAAGTAGTTAAAAAAATATTCTATAGACCTAATTGGGAGGGATGTTCATCAACACTACTATTTTTCTTAGTGTAGTGTTACTTTTCTCAGTGTATCAGGTAGTTTATGTGTCAATGCCTCGACGTGTTTCCGGTCAATATCGTGTTAGACCGACTTCAAAAGAACCGACAGTGCTTTCGTCTCTTGTTAGATGGTGTACTCTGTGGTTTGAAATTAGTGCTTAACCAAAAATGACTGATGACATAACGAGAACGTTCCTAATATATCGAAAACTGACAGTGTACTTGTCAGTCAGACGACGGAGTTAACACTTCTCAAGGTGCGTTTGTGAACTATTTCCAATTTTGGAAAAAATTGTATAAACACCATGGTGGAGAAGACATTTATAAACCTCGCACCTTGGTTTATACTATACTATTTTGTTTAATAGTAAGAGTGGATTATATCCAAAGAAAGCTTCATCACTATCCACCCAGACTATGGAAATTGAAATATTATAGGTGTAACATATTTTAGATGTGAAATATTTTCATTAAACCGTAAAGTAAATTGAAATGCAAGCTTGTTCACAATGTGCAAAAATAAAGCTGCATACTTAGTGGAAGTCGACTACGATAGGAATACCAATGGCAAAATTTCAGGTAATAATAGTTTGCATTAATTCCGCAACGCAGACAATTCCTTTTTGGAAATTTAACGATCAAAGCACGTCGTATACGAGAACGGAGAAACACTATTCCAAACCACATGTATTGTTACTGTATAGTATTAAATTAAATCCTTACTTTACTAGAAACAGTGAAACGCTTATTTCATGATAAAAATACTACCAATACTATTTATAAACCTATAACGTATATCTGAAAAGATTTTTCCGGCTTATGTACTCTCCTTCATTGGAAATGCTATTTTAACTCGAGATTTATACTAATTTGCTGGATAAATGAAACGAAAAATATCTACTCGCCTCTTACTCTGACTTCAATCCCTTCGATCAGATTATTGCAGCATTTCAAAGTTATTAAGGCAGTCTATTGTATTGCACAATTCAACACATCAATTGTGATTGGGAAGGGACGTTTGGCCATTGTATAAGATAGTATTATGCAGTGTATTAGGTTCCAATCAAAAGCTTAAGCGCTCGTTACCAGGCATATTCCGAAAATATAATAGTACGGGAGACCAAACCGATTATATGAGAATTAAATGCCAGATTTAACCTCGAACTGAATTTCCGATCCAATTTTTTTTGTTTATAAAGTTCAGGATCACCAAAAATGCTGAGAGATTTCGGTGGAGCTTCATGCCAATTGTCATGGTCAAGTGGCAAAGCCAATTAAATGTAGACGCGACCGTTGGCATGTGCCAATAAGCCAGCCATGTGCTAATGTATATCTATTTTTGTCAAACCAATCGGGTGATATTTCTGTTTTGAAATTCGTTATTTATTGAGTTTATGCAATAATAATGTAAAGATACGTGAAAAGGGTTGAAACAATTAATTTATTGAAATATACTCGGACAAAATGTCCTCTGACCATATCCTTCTCGTACACACTTTCCTTTATAAACATTTCGTTAACATTCCATCATCTATGACTGATGCTTCTACCCTTAAAATATATATTCAAAGAAAATTACCATATCCGAGAATGACAAACAATTACTTCACGTCATTTTAGGAAATTTTGCAAACCTGCATGGCTGGTGGGTAGCTGGGATAACCACCCCTCAATGTTTAAAAAGATATTTGAGGCCATTGAAATTATTATCATACATTGTAGACTCCCACCAGTCTCTTATGTAATCTTATTTTGAATAATAAATAATACCCTATTCAAGTTTTAGGTTGTCTCAAATATATTTCTTATACTGTCTGCAGAATATTTTTATCACGCGTTTGGACAGATGAAAATTAATATTTTTAAACATTAAGGGGGTACCTACCCAAAAATTGGTGCCGGCTTTAGTACACAGTTGGAACAATCAGTACCAAGAGGAAAGATTCAAACAAAACCGATACATTGAAAATTGGAGTATGGAGAAAAAACATTGTAGTTAAATTTCCATCAAACTCTAACCAAAATATGATTTATTTTTGAACATCTTGTATCAGTCCAATTTTGGAATAACTATTCATCAAAAGATAATGAATAGATCATCCTATAAATCTTGACATTACTACTTATTTTACAAACATTTTGAAAATTTATAGATAGGCAGTACGTGGACAAAAGCAGACTGGAAATCACAATAATTAACATGGCTAACTCATAATTATTACAACAATTCAGAACAAGTAAACCGTTTATGTTTACTTACTCGAAATCTATAGGCATTGTTTCGATAACACAAACAGATCAGGTCGTTGTATGAATAGATATCATATTATCGCTGAATTGTACCTGGTTCAATTATTTGTTTATTGAATAATTATAATGCAATTGAGTCTCTCATATTTTATGATAAAGTTAAGCATCGTTGAGGAATTTCAACGCCCTCATAATTTTGGTTGTGCAGCTTAGCAACTTTTTGTGGTATCAGTGAGTATTATTATAGTTAATATTCTAGATTTAGTAATGGGTTCTCATTAAACCCTCAATCTTTTTCTGGCTAGTAGTTGATTTGAGTAATGGGTTCTCATTAGACTCTAAGGGCCGGTTTTACAATAGTGGTATAAACTAAGATTAAGCCTACTCTTGGTATAAGATGTATTCTAGCGTTTTACAAAACAGGTATAAGTGTAACCATAGAATAGAATACTCGGAAAGTCTAGAATAAGCTATACCGTCGCCGAACAGACAGATATGTCGGCTACTCTACGAATAACCTCAAAAAGTGACATAAACGCAGGTTGTTTACACTAGTTTAACATTTGGATTTGAAGGCATGAACTTTTATTTGTAGTGAATATACCTATGAATTATGTCTGTTAAAAGCGAAAAACGAACGCGTTGTAGCTGGCTATTTCTCCTCTGATTTGCTCTTTCTAACCTAAATTTGGCCATCGTCATCTAAGGTTTCGAAGTAATTGATCCTACAACAACAAATTATTGAAAAATTGATAATTTAAAAAGGATTTGAGTAGGTAGTTATCTTTCACGTATAGTTTTTGGTTTCCTCCATAGCGGAATCATATCTTCTTCATCGGAAGATTCCAATATTGGAAGATCATATAAATCCATTTTAAAATAATAAATAGACTCTCTTATGACAGCAAAAGTTATCAATAATAAGAAATCAGGTTAAATCCAATAACAACACTTTTCGTCAAGTTTCAAGGTTAACGAAGAAAAACATCACACATGTCAGGACTGACAGGAGATATCAATTTATATGAACTACTTTCACGTTACTCCAAGAATTGCTATACCGGTGTAAAAATAGCATCGTAAAACCAACTAGTTTTATACTAGGTATAAATTCTGGTATAACTTTATTCCCAGAATAACTATACTGTTATTTATACCTAGTATAAATCTCTCTTGTAAAACCGGCCCTAAATCAGATCTTTCTCAATGAAAATGACTCACATTGGTTTTTGGGATATCATTTGATATATAATTTGACTATTAGTTACTTAATAAAAATGTTTCTTTAAATTTGAATACATTTTTGTTTTTAATAATTTCTGTAATTTGTTTTTACATACTTTATTATTTGAATGGTTATTGTGTTTGGAGTTTCTTTTGACTATTGATTGGTTATCTATTTTGAATTAGATTTGGTAACGGGTTCTCAATAGACCCATAATCTTAATTGTTTTTGGAATTAGATTTGAATATTGAGTTCTCATTAGACTTTAATCAAATCCGTTTCCTCTGTTTAGATCATTTGTTTTTTGTTATTGGAGACTACCAGACTACAATGTTTATTAAAATTTGTTATTTGGAATTATTCTCAGATAATTACTTCCATTGATTTACACAAGCATTTTATAGTTTTTAAATTAATTTATTTGCTTTTGGGATCTCTCTTGACCTATGTGTAAATTTTCTATTTTGAATTAGATCTAGTAATGGGTTCTCATTAGACCCTTAATCTTTTTCAGCATCTTATAACTTGATGGGTTCTCATTAGACCTTAATATCAAATTTATTTATTTATAATTTTATTTAGGAAATTTACTTTATTACTTACTTGCATGTATAGCACTGAAGATGGCTTGATAGCCGAAAGCGGTCTGCGATTTTAAAAATTAAATTTTCACACAGAACACAAATATGTTTTCTTGACTTTCTAGTCATGTGTACTCAGCTATGAAGATATTCACTTTAAAGCACTGAGCTCTTGTGTAATCAGTTCCAAAATGGTGTGGGAATGCCTTGCCTGATAGTAACCCCACTGAGGATTCCAGAGCAAACTGGAATAGAGGAATATGAAACAGCAGATGAGCTAGCAAAGAGGAGAACTGGAACACCCTTACGCGTTATCAGGTCCAATGTAATAGGCAAAGCCGAAAAAAGGGAAGATCTTGCCATTGGGCTTAGAAAATCAAATATTCTGCTAAGTAACTACAACCTGTTGAGATCAAATAAATGCATAAGGAGGAAGCAGAATGTAGCCTCTGTGACATGGAAGAAAAAACCCCTATCCACGACTTGCGAATTGCTCAGAGTTAAAGCCGGCAGATATCCTAAAATTCCTCAGGAAAATAGAACTGATGAAGGAGCTGTTAGTTTCTGGGACCTTCCTCAGGAACTAAGTAGAAGTAAGAGGGCACAATGGATCTTTTAGGTATCAGTGAATGTCACCCCAATAGACATACCTACATATTCCAAGGAGTTTGAGGAAAGAAGGCTACCAGCAGCTGAATTTTAGCAAGAATACAATAAAGCCTGCACTTTGCTAAGACTGAAAAGATTTATCTGTTACGTCTTGTTGTTCAGTTTGAAATGCAAAGGACGATTTTTTAAGCGGGTTAGATGGGATGATAAACGGGCTCCTTCTGTTGAAATTATTTCCATAAAGGAACCCGCGCTTTTCTTATGACAAAGTGGCGTTCCGTCAAATGTTATAAATTCTATATAAATATATAAAATCTATATAAATTATAAATGTTATAAAGTGTCAATGGCACCAATTCAATCCTATGACTAGTTTCCGATATACAGGGTATTTAAGTTGAAAACTCCTTATTTTTCGTGAACACGTAATTTTATTATTAACAAATAAATATGCATTTTTAATTGAAAGTACCATTGATATGTTCTAGTTTATCGTAAACTTACACATGAATGGGACTCAATTATACGAGACGAATTTTTGGAATTCTAAGAAATTCGTATATTGAATAAAATCAAGGTAAGAAATAAAAATTTATTCCATATTCAATGTTCTGGCATCAAATATACTAGTTCTAGAGGTATTCCATTCAGGGTGATTCTTAATGCAAACTGAAATTAGTTTTTTTCTATATGAAATAAATAAGTTACACCATGTATTTCAAAATTAATTTTTGATATTTAAAACACATTGGTTACCTAGATATTAGTAATTTTCTTAAAATACAGGGTGATTTGCACATACATCTTGTTATTAAACCGACAAAAATTATAGAAAATACACTTTTTCTGAATCACCCTGTATTTTATAATTAGATCCGTCAAAATGTTCAATTTATTTTGTTCTGTAATAAGCTTAAAATAGTAAATGAGCTGAAAAGATTCCATAATCTTACTATGACTAGTTTTTCAGAAACAGGGTCCTGAGGGTGGAAGAGGTATTGATTTTAAAGTTAACTTTATGGAAAAACCAGGTTTTCATGATTTGATAATTGCTCTGTTCTGTCGGCTCTGTCAACAATTTGGCATTTATAACCTCAATTAATTATATTGTGAATCTTTGATTGCTTTTACTTTGTTTTCTTTGAATTTTGCAATGTTAACAAACGATATCCAAGATATTTTTGAGGAACTTTCAAGCGACGATGAAGAAGATGCTATGAATATTATTGAAGGCCCTCGGCGACAAAAGATATTTAGAAATCGGCTGGGCCATTTCACTTCGTGGAACGAAACAGAACTACACTAATGATAGAAGAGATTCAATTTCCTCATTGGAAAAGTTTATGCCTCGTCTATCCATTCAGACATAAACAAATAAAATTAAAATTCGGCACTGGGAACGAAATAACAGATACACCAAACAGACATATCGAAACTAGACCATAAAACTAAAGTCAAAATGCCAAAACTGTAGGCTTTATAGAATATTTCTCTATGCTCCAGGCTATTCTTCTTTTTATTTTTCTCATTTTTTTTAAATGAAACTTTTATTATTATTTATTTACTGTAGTACATGCCTACAGGATGATTAAATAAAATAAATAAATAAAAATGTGATTATAATTTCGTTCACTATCCCTATTCTGCTGAGTACTCTACCCTCGGCACCCTGTTTCTGAAAAACTGGTCATAGTAAGATTATGAAATCTTCTCAGCTCATTTACTATTTTAAGCTTATTACAAAACAAAATAAGTTAAACCTTTTGACGGATCTAATTATAAAATACAGGGTGATTCAGAAAAAGTGTATTTTCTCTAATTTTTGTCGGTTTAATAACAAGATGTATGTGCAAATCACCCTGTATTTCAAGAAAAGTACTAATATCTAGGTAACCAATATGTTTTGAACATCAAAAATTAATTTTGAAATACATGGTGTAACTTATTTATTTCATATAGAAAAAAACTAATTTCAGGTTGCATTAAGAATCACCCTGTATGGAATACCTCTAGAACTAGTATATTTGATTTCAGAACATTGAATATGAAGTAACTTTTTATTTTGACCTTGTTTTCATTCAATATAAGAATTTCTTAGAATTCCAAAAATTCGTCCGTGTATAATTGAGTCCCACCCTGTATATGTTGACATTTTGAACTATTTATGTGTAAGTTCACAATGAACTAGAACATATCAATGGTACTTTCAATTAAAAATGCATATTTATTTGTTAATAACAAAATTACGTGTTCACGAAAAACAAGGAGTTTTCAACTTTAATACCCTGTATATCGGAAACTAGTCATGGGATTGAATTGGTCCCTTGGACACTTTTGGTCAAGGAGTCGAGTACAACATTATATCCAAAATTTATAACATTTGACGGAACGCCACTTTGTCATAAGAAAAGCGCGGGGTCCTTTGAACTCCATAAAATTAAATAATAACCATTTACTTGAAAATAGTTGCCTACATGGACATAATTGCAACAATGAGTATGAAATACCAAGAGAAACGCGTAAAAATCACATAAACGATAAAACGGTTTATGAGCTAGGTATAAAACACTATAGAATTGCAATAATAAATCACCTTCGTTATAACGATAGCATCATAAGTTTCAATCTCCAGGTTTTCTTATGATTTATAGTTGGAATTTTTGTTAACCGATATCTTTTTAAAGTTGGGGTGAGAACGTTCACTCACCAGTGACGTGATAAGTATTCCTAATGGACAAATCATATCACAAGGGTGAAGGTTGCCCTACGAATATATTTCTGCTTCACAATATTTTTTGTTGATACTCAATATTACACATCCCAAAATTATCTCATTGGTAATTTGTGATTTTAAAAATGGTTATAATTGTGAATTATTTGTAGTATTGATTCAATCGCGATTAAAAATATCAATACAGATGATGAGCAAGAACAGATCACACCTTAATATGTTGAAACGGATAAATAACTTAACAAACACAACTTCCACATTTCACGTATTGATTTTCGAAAATTTCATTTATACATTCACAAGCCTATCACAGCTTTTGTTGAAATTTCCATAAATTCAACTTTTCACAATATCAATTTCCCAAAAAAGTATTACCAGATTGGATGAATTTTTATTGAAATAAAACAGTCATGTGGTGTGTGTGTGTGTGTGTGTTATTTATGTTCTGTACACAAAAATGGTTTTTATTTTTTTTTT
>CAJUYH010005990.1:0-16209 GCA_910591685.1 Galerucella tenella
ATTCATTATTATTATTATTTTTTATTATTTATTATTTACAAAAAACCTGTATACACTCAACAAAAATAATCGACGCGACACCACACTGTTCAATGCGAAAGAGAAATAGAAATTGCAGCATGTAATACCTTTCTTCGCATCTAATACACATTAGAGCTCATGGCAGCATGTGTTAAATGCCTTGATATAGACGCGTAGGTTGATGGTTCGCGCCCGGACTATGGTAAATTTTTTTTCAATTTATTTGCTTTCTATAAGAGAGAAAGATACAGACAGAGAAACATGCGATGCGCACAGCTTACAATATCAAAAAGTGTCGTGACAAAACTTTTCGTAAGAATTTCATCCGTCTAGCCTCCTTTCACACGCGCGATAAGTAACTTCGTTCCAAAAAAACAAGAAAACCCAGGCCCAAACCCGGTTGATCAAAGTGTAACTATGTATAAAAATATCAGAAAATAAGAAATAGAAAACTAAAAAAAAAACAAGAAAACTCAAGCCCAAACCCGGTTGATCAAATTGTAACTATGTATAAAAATATCAGAAAATAAGAAATAGAAAACTAAAAAAAAAACAAGAAATCCCAGGCCCAAACCCGGTTGATCAAAGTGTAACTATGCATAAAAATATCAGAAAAATAGAAAACTATTGGTTTTTCCAAATATTGGTTGTTAAATTATTAAGATAGACTCGACCTACCTGCACTTCTTAGCGCCGAAAATACATGTCGGATTATCTACTCTTCTTGGTCAGACAGGTAAAGAAGGATGGTTAGCGCCCAAATTACACCCGTCGATTGCTGGTACTATCAAATGCTGCCCTACATACGGGACATTACTTGAGAAGTTCGTCAGCTACCTTGTAAGCAAATTTTAGTACCGATATTTGAAAGCTAAAGCAGCTTGGAGGCTATGTAGCTATGTAGAGAATTCCATAGGAAACCGGAAGAGGATTTCTTTTGATATTCTTGGTGAATCAGGAGCAAGTTCAAGTTTCGTTATAAATCATCAAATCAGACCCACTTCTTCAAGGATTAACCTAATTAACTGTTCTCATTGTGTCATACATATTTATAATTATTCATAAAATGATAGTAAATGTGTTCTATAACTTTTTAGTTGGTCATTATCGGAACTAATTATACAAGTGCATCAAAATTACCGATATTTCCAACACTCTTAACTACAGTTACGGACCTACAGGGAAATTTTCGATTGCTGGCGGTATCTTTTCGCCAAAAAGATCCTGCCTCATATGAAATTTTTAATACATGAGGGTAATATTCAGTTTCAGTTGTCCTCAATTTCATAGGATGCGATATTAAACTTTCTTCTTTTCTGTCTTATTTTCATTAACTGGTCATGAAATGAATCTTTCGTTATCAGTTTCATAATACTTTCTAGTATGTAACCTGTAAAGTGAAATGTGCCATTTGATAACGCTAGTCAGTTTTGGAAAATGAAACTTTATATGTCAAAATTAGATAAATAAATACTTTGATAATATCCCAATACAGTAGTAGCCTAGCTGTTGAAAAGTTTTCCCCAAGTTGACAAGAAAAAGTTGATTGCTACCCAAAATTCGAACGTGAACGTATTAAAAATTCAAAATTAATTCATTATTTGGGTCTCTCGCGATTGACTTAACGGTTTGTAGACATTATAAAATCAAAAACCGCTTCCTTCTGATTGTTATCAGAATATTGTATTCAAGCATGGAAGTTCTTCAAGTGCTCGCTAGCTATAAATTTACAAATTCATCGTAACATGCTGTTTAGCTGTTACTTTTTCGTCTTAAAACTATTTTATTTAGTGAATTTTTGTGACTCACCAGTTACTTCCTCCCAAACTTCTACTAAATTTCTAAACATGCAGTTTTTTTGTCGCATTAGCCACTCCAAAATTGAACATTAATTTTTATCAAATCCCCCTTCCAGTTTTGTCTGTCAATGTTCGAAATTTCAAGTTTTGAGTAGACTCTTTCTTTCCTCTAACTGGCACCATTTCATTTATATTTATTTTTTATATTTTGGTGAGCAATTTTCTATTGTCTGGCTGGTAAGTTAATTATTGTATTTTCCCTAGGTTATTTTGTAGTGCTTATAGCTTATTTATATTTATTGCTTATTTGCTAATTTACATTTTTTTGTATATTTGGGGAACAAAACGAATAGAATAAAACAGAATAAAACAGTTATATTTTAACATGTGGAGTTCGGGTTTTGTATGTGCTATAGCATAATCTCATTTTTTACCTGATCTGCAGGCCTATTCTGTAACTTGCGACTGCCGATAATTGCGCAATTGTTGCTGTTAAAATTTCATTTGCGTGTCTTTAATTCAGTTTTCCGACAATAAGACCATATTCAGTTTCATCTATATATCATTGAGATATTTAACATCTTAGGTAGCTGCTTTGTCTCCAATCCCTCGCACTGTCAAAATATTTGCTGTGTTTATGTGATGATTTTTTTCCAAATGTATTGCTTGCGCGATGACCAATAGCTACTGCGTACGCTAAATGGCAACCTCCCTGTTATGAACAAAAAAAAATATCATCTAACTTGCCGGTGAAAATTATGGACAGTTCCTCTTTCAATTTTGTCTCCTTTCCCCTCTCTTAGTCAATCATTTTTGTCGGTATTTTATCTTCCCTCAATCCTCGAGTTATATTTTATCCCTATGTTTGACTTTGCTTTTTTTGTCTTAAGTACGTTTTCTTGTGAAGTATGATGGGAAATTTTATATTAAGTGTTCAGGGTTGGCTAAATAATTTTTTTTAATCAGTAAAAGCCTAATTCATTTCTAAATGAATTGATATCTGAAAATATACATTGTATGGTACACTGTATTATATCTTTTGTGAGTTAAATAGCTTTAGGATTGTGTCTTGAAAATATGGAAGTTTGTTCATCTTAATATCTTTATAGTGTAACGTATCTATTGATAACTGTAGGTACTGTATCTTGAATTGCAATGGATTTGTCTCAGAATTTTCCCTTATAGTAATTAATTATGTGATATATTTAACCGTGTTGTTTTTACCTTTGCTCTTGCTCTGATATCTTCTCAACTCGACTATCGTGTATACTTGAAAATATATCTCTGTTGTGCTATACGCTCGATGCCAAACGATCTGGTCGACCAACATTTAGTGATGTTAAAAAAATTGATGAAGTGGTATTGAACCCTACTTTCTCTTCAACTAAAGTTCCGTCTATCTGTGAAGTAAGTAAAAGTACAATACAGAGAATGTTGGCTGGAAATAAATTCCATCCATACAAGTTAAAAATGGTGCACCATCTTTCAGATGACGACCCCGACAGAAGACTCGAATTCTGTGGATACATGACAAATAAAATTAGTCAAAGCCCACATTACACAAAAACAATTTGTTTTAGTGACGAAAGTACTTTTTGCCTCAATGGAAATGTGAATACACAAAATGTAAGGTATTGGAGTGACACAAATCCTCACACCTTTCGTGAACAACATACCCAATTTCCAGAAAAAGTCAATGTTTGGGCAGGTATTTTGGAAAACCACATAGTTGGTCCTGTTTTCCTAAATTCAAATTTAAGCGGTGAAGTGTATCTGGAGATGTTACAAAATGCAATTGAGCCGTTAATTCTTGATATTCTGAAAGATAATCCAGATGAATTCGGCCATCTGGAAATAACATTTCAACAAGATGGTGCTCCTGCACATTATTATGGTTAAGACGTTACCTGGATGAAAAATATCGAGGTAGATGGTTCGGCCGGCGAGGTCCTATAGAATGGCCACCCCGGTCACCAGATCTAACTCCATTAGATTTTTTTCTATGGGGGTACTTGAAATCCAAGGTTTATACTACGGCACCAGATAGCATTGGCGTTTTGAAGGAAAGAATTATTGAAGAATGCAATGCAATTTCAGCTGACACATTCGAACGAGTACGCCAAGAGTTCACTAATAGGATGTATTACTGTCAGGAAGTAGACGGAGCACATTTCGAACACTTGCTATAAGAATGCATTGTTGATATTTGATTAATTAAATTTAAAAAAATAATTTCAATAATTTTGGTATTTATTTAATTTATCCGTCAAAATTAGTTTAAACCCTAGCCTTTCAAACGAGATATCACTTGCCATGAGGTCCTATTCAAAATCATTGGCCAGAGTGGCACAGTGATGTCATTTATTACTATTACGTCACCTTTCACCATTCATAGAGAAGTTCACAACACTTTATTTTCACCCTCCAAATTTTATTAATGTAAGTGTAGCCGTTCAAAAGATACGAGGGGTGGAGGGGACTTTTGAATAGCACTGTATATCTATATCTTACCTACCCTTATATTTTCCCAGTTGAATTGTGTAGAGTTACACAAACTGAAATATCTTATCCCACCCAATCGTTTTTTAGTAGAATTATGTCAAATGACACAAACTGAATTATCTTACCTTGCCTATGGTTTTGCGTGCTATAGGAAATGGCACATGAAAATGTATCACCTTAATCTTATCTTGTGTCGCATATAGCATGTTTCATAGTTAACATCTATCTGGTGTTCTAGTGGACATTCATTTAGTATTTCACCGGATAATTTTGGCTTAACTTGCGATATACAGTTATCATAAATTTTACTATCATCACTTGAAGCACAACATAAAAATAAATATCTATCTTTATTATTGTCTTGTCTCCGCAGATTATCTTAATATTTTTTTGGCTTATAGATCCTGCTCTATGACTTACCTGCGATTAATTTTTTGTGAATTTGTGCAAGTTCAACCACTAGCCAAGTAGATTGTTCCCTTGAATCAGTGCATATATTTTTTGTATCGTTAGGGTTCATCCCATGTATCTTGTGTAAAGCTGTTCTTCTTTTTTTATCTTCATCTGAATATATATTTCATGTATTTTTCCTTTCTTTGTCTTTGTAGTATTTTATGGCTTTAAGTTATTTCACTGTTCCTTTTGTACCGATGATTGAAGTCATTTCAATACCTTTCTTTGTTTTGTTTGTCTTCTTTTCATATTTTTCCTTATTCTGTTCAGTGTTCTATGGTATTGAATGAGTTTAGTTGCTAACTGGGTAGACTGTTCCTTGGTTCCAGTATTTAATATCATAGAAAAGATTTGTGTCATTGTAACTTGAACTTGGGGAAGAGAATTATCAGGGGGGGGGGCTGGACATATAGGCATATAATTATTAATACCGGGTATCCCAAGTATTGTATACAGGCAATATCTTGCCTATTTGACAAGATAAATAATAAATAGAAAAGCTGCATTGAATGGCATTGGAGTACTTTCCTAATGACTTATGTAGGAATGTTTTACATTTGACAGCCCTGTGGTATCTACCCCTGACTTTTTATTTTCAAATGGCACCTCCTCTATACAGGGTGCGGCAGATAAACGGTCAATTAGAGATATCTCGAGAGCTAAAGGTATCTGAAATATGAAAATTTGCATGGAGGGGTTTTGAATAATGAGCTATTCAGTGAAAATATTGCCGTCACCGCTTCCGGTTATACCGGAAGTCGCACATAACTTTGTAATTTTTAATAGAATACCCTGTATATTTTTAAATTTTGGGAATATTTACGTTATTCTGAACATTTTTTGTTAATACTTCCCTATACCTATTTTGAACCGTTTTTGAGTTGTGATGTTTTTTATATGAAAATGACACTTTTTCACCATGTACATAAAATTCAATATCCTCTAATGTAATTTGAATAAAAGTTTAAATTTCCTAGGAACTATTTAACTCCTACCGCTTCATCGTTTACACTGTGAAGTTACCTTTTTTATTATACAGGGTGCTGTCAAAATTGGAATAAAAACGGAATCCACAATCATCGCGTTTTTCCTTTTTTTCAAACGGGACCCCCTTTATGTGATTATTTATTTCAGAAGAATACGTTGTCCACTATCGATATGTATTACTATTCCCTATACCTATCTCCTGCAGTTTTCAAATAAATCAGCTTTATACATTTTTGTCACGAAAAAATTAATTTTCTTATAGGCTATGTGGTATTAATTTATTGAGTTAAACACTCGGTTAAACATTGAACAATTATACAGATACCATCACAGATAATAAGGTACTAGCTTGTTAATTCAACAAATGTTCAAAGTGTTGCCCATCAACTTCCAAACATTTATAGACTCTTTTAAGGATGAATTTGGATGAGCTGCAAAATATCCCAGGATGTCTATTTGTAAATCCTCATTATCGACATGGGTTTTGGGCTTACTTCTTTTACTTTTAAACTGACCAAACTGGGAACAGTTGAGTAGCAAACGTTTTACAGTTTTATGATTTGGTCGAGGCTTTTCAGGATATCTCTCAGCAAACACACGGCAAGTTCTGGATACCATTCTGTTATACTCACCGTGAATCATAATTAAATTTAAAAAATCATCATTTGTATATCCTAAATGTGCCATTATTATTTTGTTAAGAAAATTAAAGGCAAACTATTATTATACCTTTCACACAACGGCATACAACAAGGTGACTATTAAACATTAACAATAACTGTAATTTGTCAGAATATTCCATAGGCGACTTGATAAATTAATTTTTTGTGACAAAAATCTATAAAGCTGATTTATTTGAAAATTGCAGGAATCAGGTATAGGGAATAGTAATACATATCGATAGTGGACAACGTATTCTTCTAAAATAAATAATCACATACAGGGTGTCCCATTCGAAAAAAAAAGGAATTACGCGAAGATTGTGGATTCCGTTTTTATTCCAATTTTGACAGCACCCTGTATAATAAAAAAGGTAACTTCACAGTGTAAACAATAAAGCGGTATGTGGTGAATAGTTCCTAGGAAATTTAAACTTTTATTCAAATTACATTAGAGGATATTGAATTTTATGTACATGGTAAAAAGGTGTCATATTCAAATAAAAAACATTACAACTCAAAAACGGTTCAATATAGGTATAGGGAAGTATTAACAAAAAATGTTCAAAATAACGTGAAAATTCCTAAAATTTAAAAATATACAGGGTCTTTCATTAAAAATTACAAAGCCATGTCCAACTTCCGGTATAACCGGAAGTAGAATGGCTACGGCAATATTTTCATTGAATAGCTCTTTATTCAAAACCCCTCCATGCCAACTTTCATAATTCAGATACCTTTAGTTCTCTAGATATTTCTAATTGACCGTTTATCTGCCGCACCCTGTATTGTCATTGAAAATTGCGTGTCATTTTATTTGTAATCCAACGATAGTACATACTTGGTATTTATTCCAATTAATAATAACAAAAGTATCATTATTTCATGAAGGATGAATTCCAACTGAAATACCTTTGATGCAATTCAAAAACCGAACACAGCAAGTGTTCAAAATTATTTTTTGCAGAATTCATGCAAGCTGCAAAACGTGTTGAAAGCTTTCTTGTGCAGGCCGTCTGAATCATAGCGGGTGTAGCGCTACAACATGCTTCACAAATGCGTTCTTCAAGATCATCTAAATCATATAATATATTAACCTAGAATTGCAATCCTGCATCAGAGCTGATCATAAAAGAATATTTGGCAAACTCTTGTTGACGCAAGATTTGCGAATTACTATCAGTCACGATTTATATATTTTAATAAACAGCTGCATTTTGTGTTATTTTGGTGGAGTCAATTTATTTTAAAAAAGATAAAGTTCCCCCTCAATTTGATATTCGAAATTCCCGCTGAAATTTATAGTTTCTGCGGCCAAACTTCAGATGGCTTTTGAAAAAGTAGTCACTGCTGGGAACGTAAGAGTTACAATTATAGGTTGGAGTATTTTATGATTTAGAGAATCTTGAAGAACGCATTTGTGAAGCATCTCGGAGCGTTACACCAGCTATAATTCAGACGGGGCCAGCACAACAACACTGTTAGGTAACACGTTTTGCAGCATGCAAGGATTCTGTGAGAGATAATTTTGAAAATTTGCTGTAATTTTCTGTTCGTTTTTTTTGAATTGCATCAGATCTATTATAGTTGAAATTCATACTTCGTGAAATATTGATATGTTTGTTATTATTAATTGAAAAAATACCAAGTATGTGCTATCGTTGTATTCCAAACATGACACGCAATTTTCAATGACAATATACGAAAAGCGCCATTTGAAAATAAAAAGTTGGAGGTAGCTACCACAGGGCTGTCAAATGTAAAACATTTTTTTGAGTCATTAGGAAAGTACTTTAATGCCATTCAATGCAGTTTTTCTATTTATCAATTATCTTGTCAGATGAGCGAGATATTGCCTGTATACGATAACTTGGGACACCCTGTATATGGTATATTAATGTTGTCTTACATAATCACCATTGGATTGAAAATGGGGGTTGTGAACTTTCACTTTACTGCGACTGTCGTATCTGTATCTGTATCTGTAGAGTAGGGAGGGTGAGTGTAGGCTCACAGCACTTAGGCCACATGTGACCCGTTGTACATCCTCCCAAGGAGTTGTCCTCCCAGGTCATCGTCCATCCTGTCCTTCTCAGGAAGGTGGACAGATCACTAGGAGACGACTCCTTTATATCGGCAGGTGTTCGCCAAGACTCACCGAACACACACTCTCTTATTGACGATAACTCCGGACACTCGCATAAGACATGTCTGACAGTTTCATCTTCCTGTTCACACATCCTGCATAGAGGTGTGTCCACTAGCCCCATAGTATGGAAGTGTTATCTTAGTTGACAGTGGCCAGTAAAATCCTACTGTTGAACGATTTTTGAAGGTTTTTCCTGGTCGTCGCCAAATATTTCTTCGGCGCCAGCTTCCCAGGCTCGCCCAGAGTGATCCTGGTAAGACTGCATCCTTTGATTCCATTCCATCTCTTAAGGGATTGAGCATGGGTGTAACGTTTGGCTAGTTCCGCAATTGTCAAAGTCGTTAGGCCGTAGGTGTCACTGGGTCCTAGAATTTTTAGTCCAGCGGCTTCCCTGGTTAGAGAATCGGCAATGCGATTCCCTTTACTCCTGTCGTGCCCTTCAACCCACCTCAGGATGATATTGTTATCTGCCGAGGCGTAAGCTAAATCTTGGTGGCACTCTAGTACTAGCCTCGATATAACACGTTGTCTGTTCAAGGCTAATAGGGCTCTACTATCAGTGCAGATTGTTATGTTTTTGCCAGAAATTCCTCTTCTGGTTAGTTCTTTTGTGACAATTGAGATACCAGCCAGTTCTGTTTGAACCACGCTGGTATTGTTTCCCATTCCCCACTTAATCTTTAGGCTTAGTGCTCTCGAGTAAACTCCACATCCTGAGCCTTTTTTCATTTTTGAACCATCTGTATATATGCGTATTGCATTTGCAGCATCTGGCTCTGTGTTCTGTTTTATTTGTATTTTTTAGGGCTTGTTTAACAAAAACCTGGGTTCAATTGCATCATTGGCTGCCTGCAGCAGAGGAAGCGCAGTAAGCACTTCCTGTCATAGGCTCAACCTCAATTTGCCCACTCCTACTTCGGGGTTTACACCAGCCGTGCGCAATCTTACTATGGCCATTAATGCAACCTCCTTGACGTACAGGTCCAGAGGGGTCAGACCAGTAATTGGTTCCATTGCTGCGGTTGGTGTTGTTCTCATAGCTCCTGTGATGTTTAAACAAGCCATTCGCTGTATTTGATATAATTTTTGGATGGCCGTTGCTTGTAGAACCTTCGGTCTCCATGCAATTGCTCCATACGTTAACATGGGTCTTTCCTGTCGAGGCTAATACCAAGGTATTTCACCTTTTCCGGAAAGTTTAGTTTGTTTTTTGAGATTTCGGGAGGTTTTAAACCCGATAAACTCCTTTTTCTGGTGAAAAGGACCATCTCAGTCTTTCTGGGATTGATCGACAATTAGTGTTCCTCACACCATGTTTCAATTAATTTAAGCCCATCCTGCGCTCTATCGCACAGTGTGTTCACAAATTTGCCAGTCTGGAAGATAACTATGTCATCTGCGTATGCAATTGTGTAGAATTCATTGTTGTTGAGGTGATTAATCAGGGTGTCTAGGACTATGTTCCACAGAAGGGGTGATAAAACTCCTCCTTGTGGACATCCCCTCATGACCAGTCCTCTTACTGTGATGTCTTCTACATTGATACTTATTGCTCTACTAGAGAGCATCTTGAGTATCCACATTCTCCTACTACCAGGGGTACATTTATGGAGTTGAGTTGCTGGGTGATTGTTGGGAAGGTTGTTTTATCAAACGCTCCCTCGATATCTATGAATATACCCAGGGTGGATTCTTTGTTGTCCAATGATCTTTCGATTCTGCCAACCACTTGGTGAAGAGCCGAATCAGTGGACCTTCCCGGAGTATCTGCATGCTGATTTGGATGAAGTGGGTTGTGAACTAGCATTTCATCTGTTATATACCACTCGCATTACCTCTCCATTGTTTTTAAAAAGAACGATGTGAGACTAATGGGTCGGAATGCTTTTGGTAAGGTGTAGTCCATCCTACCTGGTTTGGGTATAAATACCACTCGTACTTCTCTCCACTTACTGGGAATATACCTCAGAGCTAAAGAGGCTCTGAAAATTCCAACTAGGTGCGGCATAAGAATATCCATTCCCCATTGAAGTAGGGCTGGTCTTATTTCGTCAGGTCCTGGTGACTAGAAGGGGGAAAAGCCCGATATGGCCCACCTTTTCTTGTCCTCATCAATTACTGCACTAGCAGATTGCCAGTCGTATTGTGAGGGTGTTGCTGGTACTTCCGTCCAGTTTGACGTTCCAGGAAAGACAAAACCTGGGAAGTGAGTTTCCATAAGAATCCCAGCGCTCTCTTGGAGGTTGGTGGCCTTGTCGCCATCTACCCTTGTCAGGATGCCAATACTCTTATGGTGGTCGTTTGAGAGTGCCTTCTGTAGCCTAGAAATTTGTGGGAAGTCTCCGACTGCCTCACAATGGGCTCTCCATCAGGCTTCTCTTTGCTTTTGTCTGCAGACTTTTTTGAACTCTTTGAGGTTGGCTTTATATATTCCCCAGTTCTCTTTGAGTTTTGTTCGTTTTGCCTTGTTATAGGTCGTTCTCGCTGTCTTTCTGAGATGTTCCAGTTCAGGGCACCACCAGGTATTGGTCGTGCCACCTGTCTGAACCATCCACATCGGACAGGATTCCTTATAGGCAATGTCTATTTTGTTTTGGATAGATACTGTGTACCTTTCCAGTTCCTCATTATTGCTAGGAGTTAGGATCTCTGTTTCCCGCAGAGCACCTTTTAACAG
The DNA here is from genome assembly GCA_910591685.1 of Galerucella tenella. NCBI lineage: Eukaryota > Metazoa > Arthropoda > Insecta > Coleoptera > Chrysomelidae > Galerucella > Galerucella tenella. The sequence goes on from CAJUYH010005990.1 coordinate 11,248, forward strand.
TCGATTGTAGAGAGCTACATCCGTCCTCTTCGGGTCACGGGATTTCACAGTGGTCCTGAGATCCTGGCTTACCGTATAGGTCAGCCAGCGGTGGTCTGACATAGAAATATGATCCGACACCTGCCAGTCCTGAATTTTGTTTGATATTTTGGCTGTCGCCAGCGTAATATCTATTAATGTTTGGCTATGGGCGTTAATAAATGTCGGCTCCGTGCCTCTGTTTAAGATTGTTAGATCTTTCTTAATTATATTTTCATAAAGAGACTTACCTCGGGCGTCGTTATCCTTGCTGCCCCAGCTCAAGTGGTGAGAGTTTGAGTCGCAACCCAATATCAGCTCCACTCTCTGGTTGAGGCAGTGATCCACTAGTACCTCCATCTCTTTAGTCGGTGGTAGGGTGGCTGCATCTGAAGGTAAGTACACATCTGGACATTCCACTTTAACCGCAGTAAGGTCTGAGGTGCAGAATTGTGCCATCGGAGAGGCTCTGTATTTCCTTGGGACGTAAACTAATGTCCTAGGTTGCTGATTGCTAGGTAGGCTAAAAATTTGACCTGTTAGGCTACTGAAACCAGTAATTTTGGTCTTTATTATCCAGGGCTCCTAGATCAAAGCTATTGCATCCTCCAATACATCAAGGTGGCGACATAGTGTTGCCGTTGCCGCCTTTTTGTGTTGGAGGTTGCATTGTATAATATTTACCTTTTTTCCAACGTCCTTGTCCATGAGTAGGTTGCAGAGGTACCCCCTGCTTCCTTTCTCGTTACCCTGATAGTCAATGAGGTGAAAGCGTTCTGCTACAACTAGCCTTTCAAGACTTTAGTGATCTTTTAATGCTTCAACATAATATTATTATGACTTTGTATCTGGCAAAGCAGGTGACACAAGATCTCTCAACCTGCTATATCCCTCTCGCACAATAAAAATGAGTGAAAGGGGTACTTGTTTTCTGTCTGCAATATTCACTTCAAAAATTTGCTCCAAACGCTCTATCCATGATGAAATGTCCCCAAACTTTGAGTTGATATGCTCGATACTCCCAATTAAAGACATATGCGTTGGGTACTGAATCACAGAGCCTTCGACTTGGCTCCACTAAGACTGGACGACAGACTTCACTATTGATTGATGCTCAAAAAATGGAACGGACTCACTTGACTGGGTGCGGTACAACCATAAGTATCTTCGCGGATTCGTCTCGGTTTTCGTCGCCAAATATGTTGTGTACTCGACAAGGAATTGTTTAATTACTGAACATTTTACATTTCAATAAAACCTCCAAACACCTGACACCATGTGTGTGATGGATGTATTTAAATATACAGTGTGGAAACCACTTATGGAATAAAATTCTTCATGTCATTATTTTAGAAAATTATAAAAAATGCCGAGACACTTCAACTTTTTAATTGAGTTTTGCGTTATGTATACATAAATGTAAATGTACAGTCGGTATAGTCGGTGTTTTTTTTTTATTGAAACACCCTGTATATTTGCATATTTTTGAAATCCTCTTAATGAACCGATTCCAACAAACTAAATAATGTATGGTCAATTATGAATTATACAGGGTGAAATTTTAATTTTTACACTTATTAAACACATACATAAAATACCTGATGTATTTGATTTTAATACATTAAAATAAATGCTCAAAATGTTCTCCATCTAGTTGTTGGCAATAGCACAGTCTCCAATAGAACTCCTCCTTAACTTTGTTTAAAGCTTGAGGTGAAATATTCCGTATTTCTGTAGTTATCCTGTCTTTGAGGTCTACATAGCTAGTTGGTTGTGTTGCATATACTTTGTTCTTGAGATAACCCAACAGAAAAAAATCTAACGGCGTCTCTGGCGATCTAGCTGGCCACTCAATAGTACCTGTTCGTCCAATCCATTTATTGGGGAAGATTTCATCTAAATAAGTTCTTACCATCAAAGCATAATGGGGTGTTGCCCCGTCTTGCTGGAACCAAACATTTCTATTCGGTAAGCTAGGATCTATTGCGTTGGGATATAAGTTTGCCAACGCAGGAATAACTTCATTTCTAAGCATATTTAAATATTTTTCAGCTGTCAAATTTCCATCCTTAAATATAGGACCAATAATATGGTCGCCTATGATACCGGCCCAAACGTTCACCTTTTGAGGGTACTGAATATGTGTCTCACGCATCCAATTAGTATTCTCTGCTGACCAGTATCTACAGTTCTGTCGGTTTACCTCTCCATTCAATGTGAATGTTAATTCGTCAGAAAAAAGAATGGTACCAAGAGCTATCTCATTTCTGTTCAGCTTATTCATCAATCTTCCGCAGAAATCCATTCTACGATCTGTATCGTCTTCTGTTAACTCCTGCACAAAAGTTAATTTGTAGGGATGAAGTTTTTCCTTATGAAGACATCTCAGAACTGTATAACTAACATTATGTTCACGGGCAATTTGACGTGTACCTACTTGAAGTTGGATTCTCTTCGACACTTTAACAAAATATCCACTTTCACATCAACATCAACGAAGTGTGGTTCTCTTTTCAATGGTTTGACATGTCCAAGCTCTCTGAATTGTGCATGAATTCTGGACACAGTACTTTGTGAAATATAAGGCAATTCGGGATACCTGTGATTAAATAAGTTTTCCACTTCAACTTGACTTCTGCAGTTATCCCCATACCCGATTATCATTAAAATCTCAATTCGGTGAGTCTCAGTTAAATATTTCATTGTTATGTCGACAAGGAAAGACTGTTTGACAAAGATTTTACTTTTTCAATATAAACTGTCAAGACATCAACAACTGACAGAATAGAAAACAATCTACGCTATTTACCGATTTTGTCTAATTATTGGCGTTTTTAGGCAATTTTTAGGTATTTATGATAAAATTCATGGGCGTAGCAGGTTTTGTTTAATAAACAAATATGTCTAATAATTAGTTAGTTTAGATTTTTGATAAATCCATATTTAGCTATTTCAAAAAAGTACCAATATTTCAAGTGTAATAAATTAGTAATTTCAAAATTCACTCTTTTACTACATGTTGGAAACTTGATATTTGTGATTTGTGAATTTGTGTACTAGTGTGTATTAGTTGAGAACTATGATAATTTAAAAGTGTGAAAAACGATTGTAAGGAATGTGATTGTGTTGTATTATTTGGTTTGTGGTTATATTACAAATTCGTCACGCTGACGTACTTGGAAAAGGTTAGTTCGATAATTTACTAATTGAATTTTGATGAAAATCGATCATGGGTTACAAAAAAGTATAAATTGATTTGTGAACATAGTTCTTAAACATATTGGGACCCTTGAAAATGAAAATATTTGTAAACGTGGTAGCCACGTACAGTGGAAATTAGAAAGCAAAGAAATTCAAATTAATTTAATGAATTTCGGAAAATTAGCAGTCCCAATTGTAAACTATATTTCAGTTACCAATTACATAATATATTTATGAACATGAGCTGAGAACGATCAGTCATAGTATCACACATGAGATATTGTTTCTTAGGTCAGTTCGTAGAACAGTCAAAAATGATCAGAATCCGTCAGTAGCATGCGCATTGGAAAAAGACGTTGGTAGGAGCAGTTTGATGGTTTGAAAATACTTTGTGAGCAGGAAGAAATTTGCAGTGTCGTATCAGTTGCCAATTATACAATGATTCGCCAATCGGCATCAAAATTTTGGTAAGAAGCATGCGCATTGTAATGCTGATGAAAGTTACATCTTTCCGACATTTGGGTTTGAAGACAGATCTTCAGGTTTTGAATGCTTTTCTTCAAATGGGAGAAAAACAACGAAAAAGTAAGCCAATTCCTTCCATAATATACAGTGCTATTCAAAAGTCCCCTCCCCCTCGTATCTTTTGAACGGCTACACTTACAATAATAAAATTTGGAGGGTGAAAATAAAGTGTTGTAAACTTCTCTATGCATGGTAACAGGTGACGTAATAGTAATAGATGACGTCACAGTGCCACTCTGGCCAATACCTTAACCTTATGGCGAGTGATATCTCGTTTGAAAGGCATTGACATTGGCTACATAGCCATATTAATTTTGTTTGGGCTTAAACTAATTTTGACGGATAAATTGAATAAATACCAAAATTATTGAAATTATTTTTTTTCATTTAATAAATCAAATATCAACAATGGATTCTAAAAGCAAGTGTTTGAAATGTGCTCCGTCTACTTAAGGACAGTAATACATCCTGTTATTAAACTCTTGTCGTACTCGTTCGAATGTGTCAGCTGAAATTGCATTGCATTCTTCAATAATCCTTTCTTTCAAAACGCCAATGCTATCTGGTGCCGTAGAATAAACCTTGGATTTCAAGTACCCCCATAGAAAAAAATCTAATGGTGTCAGATCTGGTGACCAAGGTGGCCATTCCATAGGACCTCGCCGGCCGATTCATCTACCTCGATATTCTTTATCTAGGTAACGTCTCACTGCACCACAATAAAGTGCAGGAAGACCATCTTGTTGAAATGTTATTTCCAGATAGCCGATTTCGTCTGGATTATTTTCCAGAATTTCAAGATTTAACGGTTCAATTACATCTTCAGATACACTTCACCGCTCAAATTTAAATATAGGAAAACAGGACCAACTATGTGGTTTCCCAAAATACCTGCCCAAACATTGACTTTTTCTGGAAATTGGGTATTTTGTTCAAGAAAGGTTTGAGGATTTGTGTATTTTTGTTTTAACATTTCCATTGAGGCAAAAAGTACTTTCAAGAAAACATATTTGTATTCTGTGTAAAATTTAATTTTTGAAATCGAAGATCGCTTCCGGCTGTTAAGCCATCTTCAGTGCTATACTCGTCAGGTATTTGTTACAAGAAACTTTTCGACAACACATTGACGTAACAAAATAAAATATCTTAAGATAACATTAAATTAAAATTGATCCCCTAATTAGGGTAAATTATATTTAGATTTTGAACATTTTTAAA
>CAJUYH010005990.1:16309-37746 GCA_910591685.1 Galerucella tenella
TTTAAAAATGTTCAAAATCTAAATATAATTTACCCTAATTAGGGGATTAATTTTAATTTAATGTTATCTTAAGATATTTTACTTTGTGACGTCAATGTGTTGTCGAAAAGTTTCTTGTAACAAATACCTGACGAGTATAGCACTGAACATGGCTTAGCAGCCGAAAGCGCTCTGCGATTTTAAAAATTAAATTTTACACAAAATACAAATATGTTTTCTTGACTTTCTAGTCATGTGTACTCAGCTATAAAGATATTCAAAAAAGTACTTTCGTCACTACAACAAATTGTTTTTGTGTAATATGGGTTTTGAATAATTTTATTTGTCATACATTCACAGAATTCGATTCTTCTGTCGGGATCGTCATCCGAAAGGTGGTGCACCATTTTTAACTTGTATGGATGAAATATATTTTTAGCCAACACTCTCTTTACTGTACTTTCACTTACGTCACAGATAGACGCAACTTTAGTTGAAGAGGAAGTAGGGTTGACTACCATTTCAGCCACTATATCAATTTTTTTATCATCACTAAATGTTGGTCGACCACATCGTTTGGCATCTTGAACACTACCTGTTGCTTCGAACTTGTGAAGAAGCTCCCTCAAATAAGTTCTCGAGATAGGGCGATCTGGGTATCTCTCATTAAATAAACGTTCCGCTTCATGGAGATTTTTTTCTAGATTCACCAATTATTAAGATAGCTGCTACTTTGTCGGTTTGAGTACGCACCATTTTGCCTATGTGAACTCTCAAACGTCTCGTTAAACAATAATCAAAATAAATATTTAAGCTATTTAGAAAAACTTTGCAAAGCAACAAATACTATTAAATTAAAAACGTCAATTTTGTCTACAACTAACCAGAGGCGGACCGATATTCAAATGTGAAATAATAATTTTGGTATTTATTTGATTTATCCGTCAATATTAGTTTAAACTTAAACAAAACTAATATGGCTATGTAGCCAATGTCAATGCCTTTCAAACGAGATATCACTTGCCATAAGGTCCCATTTAAAATTATTGGCCACAGTGGCACTGTGACGTCATCTATTACTATTACGTCACCTGTTACCATTCGTAGAGTTTACAACACTCTATCTTCACCCTCCAAGTTTTATTAATGCAAGTATAGCTGTTCAAAAGATACGAGGGGGGGAGGGGACTTTTGAATAGCACTGTATAATCAAGGTATATCCAGATCAATAAAGTGGATGATTTGTTGCGTTTTCATTGTAAAAAAAGAACAGCTTAGGAAAAAATAGCCCGTAATAAAATTTGATTACTCGTTATCAATTCCGATGACTATTAAGCGAGAGATATTTATGCCCATTTCCAAATTACACGTTCACCAAAAGCGATATACATCATATTTTTAATGACTGTTGGTTATGTTTCGAGAATTGCCACTATTTGCAAACTAAGTCTTCTCCATAGGAGTTATAAAAAAACAGCTCAGATTTTGATGATTTTTTTCCAAAACTAGAATTTTTGATAATATTACAAATCAGAAACCTCTTGAAGCGGTAATTAATAATACTAAAACAATATGTATTAAATTCATCTCAAAGAAATTAGTTTCTCGTTCTCGTGTTTCTTTTGTTTAATTATTTTCATTTAAGCTTGAACTATAAATGTTATGATTAATTCTCGAATCATAAATTGATTTCTACAGCATGAGAACGTGAATGCGTTACGCTTATGCACCTTACGTATATTAGTCTTCACTATCCTCATTTGCTTTTTAATATTTGTGGGATGAAAAAAACAAAATCAACACCATGACATTTTTCGACAATGGGAAGCGGATGCTTCTTAGGATAAAATGAGATGAAAACTGGAAATTCATTCATATTTGGTCAACTTCCGAGTGGAGGAAGACATTATATTAAAATCGGTTAAGAGGAAGAACTACATATAAATCTTTATTTTTAAAATTGATTCAAGGAATTGATCAGTTGTTCTGAATTTTCAAAATTAAATGAATACTCTTCAGTGCGACTTTTTATACGAACTTCATAGCATCGATGAGTTTCAATATCAGTAACTGAACCCTCAAATAAAGAATGAATTATTCCTAATACAAGGGTCTGTAGGAGGACAAATACTTTCCGAGATACAGCCGATTACCTCGCTTAAGGGGCCACCCCGTACATACACGTAGTATACCTTCCTCATATTTAAATAAACATGTAGGTAGAAAGCTTTGGTTAATCCCCTCTTTTAGTGAGTCCACAAATTTCCCGTTACTTCTTTCATCATTACTGCCGGTGGAAGGCATCTGAAAATTATAATTGAACAAGGATTGCTATCCATGAGGATAGGGGCGGAACTTTTCTCCACCTTTTTTGTTTCCTTCACCCACGTAACATTTCAATATCCTGGAATGTTTGGCATGGTCCAAGGTACATTCCTAGAATGTACGTAAATAGTATTAGGTTTATCCCTGGGACTTGCTGGGGTTTTGTCTTTTGTATGTCACATCAAAAATATCAAGCATGTTCTTATGTCCTATGTACCACATTGGATATGTGTGGTATGTTCTAGACACATTCGGAATAACCCTAACATATGCATGTTTTATAACATGAATATCCCCAGAGGAATTATTCTTTATGCATATTTTGGAACTTTAGTTCTTTACGTCAGGTTAGGTTTGAGCGACCAGGGGTCGCGATGCAAAAGATCTGACCGTTACGTTACGTTATGTTACGTTGCTTCGTTATGTGCCTTGCTTGCCTGCGTGTGCTCTCTCCTGAGTCTCTCCCTCGTTTACGAAGCAGCGATTCATATGCTTCGGCCGGGAATCGAACCCTGGCCGCCTTCGTGGAAGGCGAGCATTCTACCACTGAACCACCGATGCTAAATTAAAATTCTATGCAAAGCTGGTATTCGCAGTGCTGGTGATCTACTTGAATTTGTTCGGATACATTTTTACTATTATTTCCATAATTTTTTTTGCGCGATTGATCTTTTTTATTTATTTACAGCATCGGTTGTCAGGACGGAATTTATATCAATACGATCGCGCAAAAAATGGTATAAGCATCTCGAACGTTAAGGGTAGTTACAACTTTCGCATGTAGATTCCTCTTGTAAAATTGGACAGAATGATATGAGGATTGAGGGGTCTAGCACATTGACTTTTGTTTTTAAATGTAAAAGGTCATAATATTTTGATAGAAATAGTAGTTTGTGCAACTAGTGTGGATATGATGGCCATATCGCACGAGAACGTGATCGTTTAAGTGCGATATGGACAATCCACACGAGTCGAACAGCATATTTTTTCTACGACTCACTTAAGAAAAATCTAGAAAATAAAAATTTCTATAAACTGTAATGTAACTTCAAATTGAAAATTTAACCATTCAATTTTATGTTTCCACTAATTTTTTTGTGGTAAACGTACAGTTCTTGAATGTCCAATTTGTAGAATGCTACGGTTTCCCTTTTTGAATATACGGTGATGTTATAAGTAGATGTTGCCAGTCGGACTCCCTCATGAAGGGTACCGTACAATTATCTATAATAATGAATATTCTGCTAAATATTTCAAACGTCCACCTGTTGTCGTTATTAATATCAAGCAGAATAATTATTTAAAAATAGAATTAACAATAAAAAAAACTACTTCACGGGGAATCGAACCCGGGTCTACCGCGTGAGAGTCTGGTTTGCATACTACTCGACCACCGAGGAATATGTAAATTGTTTATCTATAACTTCAGATGTATTACATAATTTTTGCTTGAAAGGAACTAAAGCTCCTACCGTGTGTCCCGCGACACGTTCTACCTTTTCTTGATACTCTAAAATCTGTCCCCATACTGTAGTATCCACCACTTCATTGTGATTAGTGAAAGATTATACATATTATTGTATTGGGTAGTGATAATCTAGTTACGTACATTATAATCATTATTTTCCCCCCTTTTTCATTATTGATACGCATCGACCATGGGGGTATAAGCGTCATTAAGGTAGACAAAAAGTTACAAAATAAAAATTTTCATAAGATTCAGAACATCGGTTGCTTAAAGAAACGCCTTCAAGTTTTGCACATTACATGAGGGCCTTAGTAAGTCCGCTAATTCATATGAATAAAGCTGCGCCTGCTCAATTGTGGGCATTCAATGGGAAGGTGCTTGACAGCTAGCGTCTCATTACAATACTCACACTTTGGTTTAGGATGAATGTGTGTCAGCCACTGATAAACTAGTTGTTCCCGTATTGCCCTCCTCTGCAGCTTGTCTGCTTTTTCGTTGCCATAGATTGCTATGTGGGATGGTATCAGATGAAAACAACGTTCTTGCGGTTTTTTTGGGCAGTGTTAAGTTCCTGTTTAATTTAAATTCACCAGAGGATGGTCTGAGAGAAGGTTTTTAGAGCGCTGAGGGAGTCTGTGAGAATGAGATGGCTATGAAAGTCAGATCCATTTAAGAGGATTAAGGCTTGATATAATGCATAAAGTTCTGCGGAGTGAATAGAGTAAGTTGTTGGGAGCTTGAACATAGGAACTGAATTTGTAGTCACTACCGCTGCTCCAACCCTGTTTGAGAACTTTAAGACATCAGTGTAGATCTGAAGGTAATTGGGGAACTTTGCTGGTATACGCCAGACACTTGCTTGGATCGTGTTGCTATTTACAGAATATTTATCAAGGGATTAAAGGCTTGTGATACAGGTTGGAGTTTGGATTTGCCAGGGAGTGATAGAAGTAGATTCGGTGAGATAGCATTGTGAAATTGTGTAGTTGAGCTTTGTCAGGAAACGTTTGATTCGTACATAGAAAGGTTTGGAAAATCTTGGTTTCAGGAATAGATTGGAGAAGGTTTCTGTAACGCAATTGTGACGTGTGGGGTTGGAGGTGCTTCCCCTTATTCTGGTCGCGTACGCAAAACTTAGGTACATCCTTCTATCTTCAAGCGATGGTTCATTCACTTCACTGTTTATCTTCTCAATTGGTATTGAACGAAATGCGCCTGTTATAATTCATAAAGCTGCGTTGTGAACACTGTTTAACCGGTTCAGGAGTGTTTTACTTTCTGTCGTGTGGGAGTTTCAATCCTTATAGTACATAATTTATTGCTATTATGAATAAGGACAAGCTCAGTACGGAGCCTTGCAGAATACCATTTTTTGAAAACTCAGGTCGGAGGTAATGTTTTTTGCTTTGACTCCAAAAAATTTTTTTTCCAGGAAATTTTCGATAAATAGTAGGTAATGTCCCTGTATATTTCAACTGTGTAATTTTCCAATGATATAGCTATGTGTTGAAGAAATATTTTGAATTGTTTTTTCAACTCTACATGCATAATATCTCAAGATAACAATTCGTTACGCTTTAGAGATTAGGTTTGTGTGTCAGCTTTAAGTTATGTCCATGTGTTTTTAGGGTCCTTAAGCCATGTACCCAAAATTAGGTATAATTAGTAAGACTGCAACTTTCGTTCTGTTCACAGCAACTGCATTGCTTATTTCTTTGTTTCGTTTATAATTTAATTCACCCAAATTTGCTTCATTTCAATATATTCACTCATTACTCTGGAAGTTGGTACATTTATTTATTCCTTTAAGTAAATATCCAACACTATGCCAAGCGGTATTAAAACCCTTAGTGATGTCGCAAAACATAGTTACACATTCACTTTCCAATGCAAATGATTTATTGATTTCGCTTTCAAGATCAATTATGTTATCTTCCTGATCTGAAGCCATTTTGCTCTGAGATTATCAGGTTGTATTTTTCCAGTGTCCAAAGCAATCTTCTGTCGATTATTTTTTCTATCAGTTCACTCATTACGCATGTGAGCGAAATAGGTTGGTGAGATTGAGGATTGGAACTAGAAGTTCGGTATTTTTGATTAGGGATAATCAGTGATTCTCGCCAGCTTTTTGGAAATTGATGCTGTAGTCAAATAATATCAAATACCTGAAGGAGATGTTGATCAGCTTTTCCGGGAATATGCTTGAGGAAAATGATGGGAATATGGCCGGGACCAGGAGAAATGTTATAACGCTTTATGGTAATCCGATTGTCAATGGAAAATTTAATGGATCATCAGTATCTACTTCAATTTCAATGTTTGATTTTCAGCTTCTTTGAGACGAGTAAATGATGCGTTGGGGTTTGTATCATTGGAGCGCTTCTCGTAAACATTAGCGAGAGCATTTGCTATAGATAGATAGATCTTTATTGTTCTTTCGTATGAGAATACATAAACAAGGGTGACAACATTAATAACATTTTTAGCTAGTTCAAAACATATATTTTAATAACAAATTATAATTAATTTCATAGCAGATTAGGTTTGGATAACATATCTCGACAAAAGTGAGGTGATATTATTCGTCTACAAGGGAAGAATATATTTGATAGAGAATTGGTGGTACAGCTTCATTATTTATTATTGATTGAATGTCAGTCACGGATTGATATATTTCAAGAAAGGGACGTCTAATTCCTCCATACACTTGACCAACAAAAAATAAGTGGTGCTGTGGGGATTCTAAAGCAAGGCAGATACAAATAGTACATACTTCATTGGTTTTTCACTGTGTATGCATCGTTATTAACATACGTGTATATTATATTACTATTGTAAGTGCGTATCTGTGAAATTAAGCGTTTAATATGTAGAGTTATGGAGAGATCTAAGTGATTGGTACAATGGAAATGATGTTTGCCTTGTAAAATTTGCTTATACATTGGGTAGTATGTACTTAAAAGTATTTTGTTCCAATCTTCCATATGACTATGCTGTCAAATCTTTCTAAAATATTGCTGATTGTGTCTGAGTCGAAAGTATCTATATTACGTTCCGAGGCTCCGATTTTATGTAGAATGTCACTTAAAGGGCTTGTTATCAAAGAAATACTTTCTCGGTTTTTCTTACGTTATTTTGTAAAACTGAATCATCAAAATAACTAGTGAAATTTTCATCTTTTGAACTTTCCCCACTACTCAGATATTGGAGGTTGAAAATGGAGCTCCCTTAAAAAGCGACAGAACCGACTGTAACGTCACATTGCATATTGTGCTCTGAACTCCGCTACGTTTCACATAAGAAAGTTGGTTACAGCTGCAATGCCCAATAAACACACACACTTGTAATATACGTTTATATGTGGTAGCAGACGTTGATTAAACGTTACGGTTGAATTTCACAACGTTACTTTCGAAACAATTTTATACAACCAAACGTTCATTCTACCTATAATTAACGTATATGACTCAACTCATCACTATTCACTACCGTTATGAAACCTGTCTACATCCTGCTTTCCCAACGTATATTCAATCAAAAGTAAAAAACATTATATAAACGTTGAATATAACGCTACTCAATAACTTGAAACTTTGAGAAAACTATATTCTACGTTTAAATAACTACGTTCATTAAGCTTATTGGAAATTACGTTATTTATCCGTTGAATGAAGAACTTAGTAACAACTACATCCTTTGCGTTACCTTGAGACAACGTTTCTGATTGATTTTTATTCAACGTTGTTAACTACCTTACCTCACTTTTCTCATGAAACGTGTCATCATCGTGCTTTCTTAACGTATATTAAATCAGAAATGAGAACTATAACATGAACGTTGAATATAACACTACTCAGTAACTCGAAGCTTTGAGCATCCTATATTCTACGTTTAAAAAACTCTTTTTTTCTACCTTCATTAAACTTTTCAAGAATTACCTTTTTGATCCATTGAATGAAGAACTTAATAACAATTAAATCATTTACTCCACCTTGATACAACGTTTCTTATCACTTATTATTCAACGTTGTTGACTACCATTCTTCACTACGATCACGAAGCGTGTCCTCATCGTGTTTTCTCAACGTATATTAAATCAGTAGTTAGAAACATCACATAATAAACGTTGAATATAATATTACTTGATCACTCTAAGCTTTGAGCAACCTATATTCTACGTTTCAATAACTCTTTGTTTCTACGTTCATCAATCTTCATGAAAATAACGTGTATAATCCGTTGAATGGAGAACTTAAAAATAACTACATCATTGATGTTGGCTTGAGACAACGTTTCTAATTGCATATTATTCAACGTTGTTGACTACCATTCTGCTCTACCATTGTGAAACGTGTTCTTATCGTACTTTCTCAACGTGTATCCAACCAAAAGTGTCAAACAGTACTTACATAAACGTTGAACATAACGCTACTCAATAACTCGAAGCTTTGAGCAACCTATATTCTACGTTTAAATAACTCTTTCTTTTAAAGTTCATTGAACTTTTTTTGGAAGAAATTACGTTTTTGATACGTTGAATGAAGAAGTTAATTACATATCCATCCAACCTCTCTTGAGACCACGTCTTTTATTGCTTATTATTCAACGTTGTTTCAACTGATGGAAGAAATGCACTGGATACGTTGAAAACCGATTACCTACTTCAGCAACTTGACTTCTGCAGCGATGGATAGTTTTCATTGGACTTCTTCAACTTTAATTCAATTGTATACATAGGTATCCACATCGTGCCAAATACATTGAATATGAAATTTTTCATGATACTCGTGTTGGACGTTATATCACACAATGGAAACGATCTACTGGAAATGTGAAATAGCCTTATCAAATTTATATTCCTTAAGGACCCCGCGCTTTTCTTATGACAAAGTGGCGTTCCGTCAAATGTTATACATTTTGGATATGATGTTGTACTCGACTTCCTGACCAAAAGTGTCCATGGGACCAATTCAATCCTATGACTAGTTTCCGATATACAGGGTATTAAAGTTGAAAAGTCCTTGTTTTCCCTGACCACGTAATTTTATTATTAACAAATAAATATGCATTTTTAATTGATGGTACCATTAATATGTTCTAGTTTATCGTAAACTTACACATAAATAGTTCAAAATGTTAAAATATCCAGGGTTGGACTCAATTATACGAGGACGAATTTTTGGAATTCTAAGAAATTCTTATATTGAATGAAAACAAGGTCAGAAATAGAAAGTAACTTGATATTCAATGTTCTGGTCTGGCATCATATATAGTAGTTCTAGAGGGGTGATTCTTAATGCAACCTGAAATTAGTTTTTTTCTATATGAAATAAATAAGTTACACCATGTATTTTAAAATTAATTTACGATGTTTAAAACGTATTGGTTACCTAGATATCAGTACTTTTCTTGAAATACAAGGTTATTTGCACATACATCTTGTTATTAAACCGACAAAAATTAGAGAAAATACACTTTTTCTGAATCACCCTGTATTTTATAATTAGATACGTCAAAATGTTCAATTTATCTTGTTTTGTAATGAGCTTAAAATAGTAAATAAGCTGAAAATATTTTATAATCTTACTATTACCAGTTTTCCAGAAACAGGGTCCCGAGGGTAGAGTACTCAGCAGAATAGGGATAGTAAACGAAATTATAATCACATTTTTATTTATGGATACATACCGAAGTGTACCGAACCATTGTTAAAAAGATGAATAAATTACAAGTATTTAATCATCCTGTAGGCATGTACTACAGTAAATTAATAATAATAAAAGTTTCATAAAAAAAAATGAGAAAAATGGAAAGGAGAATAGCCTGGAGCATAGGGAAATATTCTCTATGGCCTACAGTTTTGGCATTTTGACTTTAGTTTTATGATCTAGTTTCGATATGTCTGTTTGGTGTATTTGTTATTTCGTTCCCAGTGTCCAATTTTTATTTTATTTGTTCCTGTCTGGATGGATAGACGAGCCATAAACTTATCCAATGAGGAAATTGAATCTCTTCTATCGTTAGTGTAGTTCTGTTTCGTTCCACAAAGTGAAATGGTCCAGCCGGTTCCTAAATATCCTTTGTCGCCGAGGGCCTTCAATAATATTCATAGTATCTTCCTCATCGTCGGTTGAAAGTTCCTCAAAAAGATCTTGGATATCGTTTGTTAACATTGCAAAATTCATAGGAAACCAAATAAAAGCAATCAAAATATTCACAATATAATTAATTGAGGTTATAAATGCCAAATTGTTGACAGAACCGACAGAACAGAGCAATTATCAAATCATGAAAACCTGGGCTTTCCATAGTTATCTTTAATCGATACCTCTTCCACCCTCAGGACCCTTTTTCTGAAAAACTGGTCATAGTAAGATTATGAAATCTTTTCAGCTCATTCACTATTTTAAGCGCATTACAAAACAAATATTTTGACGGATCTAATTATAAAATACAGGGTGATTCAGAAAAAGTGTATTTTCTCTAATTTTTGGTGGTTTAATAACAAGATGTGTGTGCAAATCACCCTGTATTTTAAGAAAAGTACTAATATCTAGGTAACCAATATGTTTTAAACACCAAAAACTAATTTTAAAATACATGGTGTAACTTATTTATTTCATATAGAAAAAAACGAATTTCACCCTGTATGGAATACCTCTAGAACTAGTATATTTGATGCCAGAACAATGAAAATGGAGTAAATTTTTATTTCTCACCTTGCTTTCATTCAATATAAGAATTTTTTAGAATTCCAAAAATTCGTCCTTGTATAATTGAGTCCCACCCTGTATATGTTGACATTTTGAACTATTTATGTGTTAGTTTACGATAAACTAGAACATATTATTGGTACTATCAATTGAAAAATGCATATTTATTAGTCAATAATAAAATTGCGCAGTCACGAAAAACAGGGATTTTTCAACTTTAATACCCTGTATATCGGAAACTAGTCATGGGATTGAATTGGTCCCATGGACATTTTGGGTCAAGAAGTCGAGTACAACATTATATCCAAGATTTATAACATTTGATGATAGGTTATATATCTCCAACACATAGGTATTCATCCGGATCAAAGCAACGTGCATAATAATCCATTTGGTAGACCACCTCCCTTCAACATTTTCTCGTAGTGGTGTACCAACGTTGATACAATTATAGAAATATCACGTTGTTTCAATGTTTTTACTTCAACGTTTTTTATACGTAAATAATACATAATTTATAAAATTCATGTTTCCATTGCTTTTTACTCAATAATTAATGAAAGGAATATGTAATGTTATTGTTAATCAACCTTGTGTAAATACTAACTTCGTCACATCTGAAGACAATTTACTTCGATGAAAGTGATATTATAATATATTATTGAGAGTACATATTAGAGATACGTTGAATAAAATAACGTTTTCGCAACTTGATTGCCAAGTGTATTTCGTTGCATCGATTATAATGATTAAAAAAACATACAATAACCAATATTTTATATCTATACCTCATTTTCTTGTCCTCATTGGTCGAGTTATTTATTGTTCAAAATATGAGACCTATGATTATAATTATACAGTATACCTGTATCAGTCATTCATCGAGGGACTTTTTGGATATTCTTAATATATTTGTAATTTATCACTCCTTGACAACGCTGCACGGTCAGTATGGTTCGTTGAAACGCCACTCGCCATAGTCGCCATTTCGAATTTGTTGAAGATTGTGTCTGCACGTGTTTGTTCGACTGTTAATAATTTGGTAAGTACCTTGTGATGATTTTCTATATTTTTATATTCTTTTGATATATTCAAACTGATGTAAATTTCACTATCGCACCCGCAGAGCATGTCACCAAATTTTTTCAAATCAACCACAATACATTTTTTGCATTATCAGATTCAGATTCTCCTTGATGAGCAAATTTGGAAAAAGTACAATCTATATGGACTAAAGCTTTTCAAACCAAATAATTTGTAGCTGTAAGCCTCAGACCATATGTATTTACTTTTTTGAAATCTGCACGTCAAGGAGAATCTGATAATGGAAAAAAATATAGGGCGATCGATATGAAAAAAATGTGGTATGCTATGGAAATGCGACAACGAAAGTTAATTGAGTGTGAATATGTCAAAATTTATCCCCTGATGTGGTTAAGGTGTCTTGATTTTTCCTGGTTTAAATTGGATTAAATTAATTTTTGCAGCTGCCGAGAAAAAAGAATTTGGTGCGGCAACTGACGTACAGATAGCCGATGCTACGAAAGATTGGCTAAAATACGCGAAGAAAAGGATGAATGACGCCCAGAAATCCAAACAACGAATAATAATTATAAATAATTTTTAGCAAGTAATTTTTAAGTTTGGAGGAATTTTGATTTAGTTCATTTTTATAAATTTTGTATATTATTTTTATGTTTGTTCTGTTATTATATTTCTTTAAAAATATAAACATTCGTTTCCATTTTCAGGGCTTGTACAAAATCCAGGAACAGCGAAGAAATACACATCGGGACGAAAATCGAAAAAGGGCCTTGTCGATTATTTTTCAAAAGATATCTAATGACACCAAACTCGATTAACCTCCCACTTCTCCTGTGAGTAGGGCAGGAGCAAATTTTAAATGTTCCCCCACTTCTCATTGTAGATTTATATTCTCTAGAGAAAAAATTGCATTGATTTTACGTACTATAATCAATTCCCCTCTATCTTTCTAGGGAAGGCGAAATCAAATTTTAAACTTGATTTAAGTTCAATTTCTATGGTACATTTTGAAATAATAATAAATTTTGCATCGGTTATTGTACAGTATACCTACATGTTTTTAACGAATATATTATTGTTTTGTTTGCGACTAGTTTCAGATGCTTAATACAACTGAACCGAACAATAACCGATTTGAAATTCATTATTGTATCAAAATTGCAGACAATACCTACGTATTTTGTACCGTAGAATCCGAGTATGCCGAAAAAATAGATCTCATCAAGTTTTTGAATTTATCCCCCTCTTTTCTAGGGGGAAAGGAAGGCAATTGTGGCACATGAAATTAATGTGATTTCTTATGGAGAATCCAAATCTGCAATACAAATGTAGTTCCTATTTATTACTTCAAAAGTTGCCTCCTCCATACTCTGGAGATATAGAAGGTAGGTAGAGTTTGGTGTCATTTGAGAGCTTTTAAAAAATGATTGGAAAGTAATTTTTTGATTCTTGTTCCGGTTTTTTTTCTCATGATATTTCACCGTTTCAAGACTTTGTACTAACCCTGTATGGTATTTATTTTGAAACAAGTAACGTTTATTGAACTTATCGTATTGGTATTTTTGAAACGTTTATAGAACGTTTCAGGGTAGTAATGATGAAGGTTGAATTGAAGTATTATACAAACATGTAATCATCGTTGCTTCTACCGGGAATTTTATACTGCTTGGATACTGGAATTCTACGTTTAATTTCGGTGCTATTCCAGTATCTTTTATGGTCCCTACAAATCGAACATCAACGTTGAAAATTCGTATTCTAGCAACGTTACATGGAAACCAAAAGATATCGTTGTAGTGAAGTAGATTCTCACTGGTTAAATAACGTTTAAACCCGTGGTTAGGTAGAGTTACGTTGGAACCAAACTATAACGTTATATTTTAGTGGAGTTCACAAGTATGTTTTCAACGTGGAAACAAATTTAACATAAACGTTATATATTCATATATCTGTAACGTTACATCGAAACCAAAAGATATCGTTAAATTGAAGTAGAATTTCAATGGATAAATAACGTTGAATAACCGTGAATAAATCGAGTTACGTTGAAACCCAACTACAACGTTATATTTCAGTGGAGATTACATTATCATAAGTACCTATATTTGCAACGAAGGAATAACATTGAATCAACTTAATAAAGTAACGTTGCCGAAAAACCAGAATGAAACGTGTTTCCTAACATTTTGCCGTTTTTTCAACGATGAATGATGGTGGCGTTACTTGAAAAATTCAACGTTTTTTTCACGTATCTATGTTTATTGGGTGCCTTTAAATTTTAAAAATGTTAGTGATTTTTGCTATTAGAGATGTACTCAGTTGATACTGGATTTATTGAAGCAGATTCTGCAAATTCACCTGAAGTTAATATCTTTATGGTGAGGGACTACATTGATAGAAACAAAGAATTCACACTTGGGTTCTGAATCGAAATTTCAAAACAATCTATAATACATTGTACATTTTCATATCTTCGTCTGGAGGGAGTAGGAAGTCTTTTCTTAACTTGCACAAATGGGTAAAGGTAACTGGCTTATAACTCGGTACTACTCAAGGTTTTAATTTAACTGTTCCACTGCTCACTGTTTAAATGTATATATATTTTTCTGGTGCATTCTTGGATGTGTTAGGACAGTAGGGAATCAAATAGTATCCATTCACCACTTTTTTCTCACTCCCTTCACAATAAAATAACGAAACAGTAGGTACAGTCAACAGTCCAGCGTGTTTTTTTTCTTACACAAAACGATACAATATACACAATACACAGCTCTCGACTCGCGGCGTTTCAAACGTTAGGTATAGCCATAGAACTCTATACTACGTATTGTTGATTTGTTTACTTTTTTGGTGTGGTGATAATTATTAAAGACAAAAAGAATGGTTATTTATTGTGTTGCTTATGGATGTAAAAATGAGCAAGATAAAAGGAAAATTCCTTTTCATAGGTAAGTTATAACAAATAAATGAAATTTATGTTACATGTTGAGTTGTGAGTAGCAATGATGTATAAGATTTCTTTATTTCTTTTATAGTTTTCCATTTAAACGTCCTGAAATTCTAAAAGTATGGATACAAGAAATTGGTAGAGAAAATTGGAAACCATCAAAAATAAGCAGACTTTGTGGAGAGCATTTTCTTTCAAATGATTACATAGTCAAGCCAGGTTTGACAGCTAAATTGATGAAACCAGATGCTGTACCAAGTGTGTTTTCATTCCCAAAGTATTTGTTGCCTAAAACTGCTGTTGCTGTTCGAAAAAAAAAGGATGCAAAAACAAGTGAGATACTTGAAATACACACCTACCTATTCATATTTCACTGCATATTATATTTTATAAATAAGTAAGCACTAAGTTGATGTATTCATTTTTAGGATGGCAATACAATGGGTGTTGAAATTGAACATATGGACATTGATTTGCCTTGTTCCTCTACTTCAGGTAACACCCCGATATTTGTTGATCGTGGAACTCAAACTATCCCAAATAACACAGTTTCAGTGTTACGTAGAAAGGTGAGAACTCTCAAACAGAAGATAAAAAGGAGAGATGTGAAAATTTCAAACATGAAAGAGTTGGTAAATGAAATTTTAAAAAGTGGACATAGCAATGATAACTTGGATACTGTTCTGAAAAACTATTTTGAAGGTAAATATGACATTAAGAGTACATCCAGAAATATGCAATAAGTATTTTTGTTTGTAGGATTACCTTTGGAATTTGTACTCCTTCAAAGTCAAAAGGATAAGGGAATACATTCTGGGCAGCGCAGGTATTCACCACTGATGAAACAGTTTGCCCACACCTTATATTTTTAATCTCCAAAAGCATACCAGTTTTTACGCCAACATTTTGTTTTGCCAAATGGCCGAACTGTTCGGGAATGGCTGAGTAGTTTTAACTGTGAGCCTGGTATCTTAAATGAAGTCTTGAAGTTCTTGAACATGGAAGTGATAAATAAACCGTACTTAAAAAATTGTGCTCTGATTATGGATGGTATGTCAATCAGAAAACAAGTTATATGGGATAATTCTGAGGGAATGTTTTTGAGAAATGTAAATTTTGGTGGTATATTGATGTGGATCATGAAATGCCTGCAACAGAAGCATTATTTCTTCAAATTGTTAGCTACACCAATAGTTTTAAATGTCCTGTTGCATATTTTTTGACCAATAGGGCAGATGCTAACTTACAGACACAGTTAATCACTGCTTGCTTAAGAAGTTTATTTGATGTTGGGATCACTATAAAATCAATACCTAACCTCAGATGGAGCACAAGCCAATATTTCAAATTATAATAAATTAGGTTGTAATATTGTGCATGATAAATTAATTCCATTTTTATCCATCCTAGTAACTCCACCATTAAAGTGTATTGTATGCTAGATTATCTGCCACATGTTGAAATTAGCAAGAAATGCTCTTGCTGATAAAAACTTCCATTCAAATTCACGGAAAATCAGTTGGGAATACATAAAAGCTTTGGATAGAATTCAAAACTCTGAAAAACTGAAATTAGCCAATTCACTAAGTTCACATCACGTAAACTATAAAAACAAAATTATGAACGTGAGATTAGCTGCTCAAACATTGAGTAGTGGCGTAGCAGTTGCTATTGAGTATCTAGAAAAATGTGGGACTAAGGATTTTCAAGGAAGTTCTGCAACTGTAGCGTTCATACGAACAATAGACAAAATCTTTGACATTTTAAATCCATATGGAAAAGGCTTTAAGGCACCTATTAGGCCAAATACTTTAAAATATTTTGAAGATGTGTTTACTAATACAAAACAATATTTAAAAAGTTTGAATATTGAAGATGTGCCTTTAATAATGCATGTACGTAAAACTTTCGCACTTGGTTTCTTGTTGACAATGGAAAGTACTTTGGGATTAGTCCAAGATCTTTTCAATTTGGAAAGGAATCTATTTCTTATCCTACAAATGTTCTCAGGACCACCTAGAAATATTTTTTTCTTGTATAAGATCTAGAGGTGGATGGAATAATAATCCAAACACACAGCAACTCAAATGGGCATTAAGGCAATTACTGTACCGAAATTCAGTACTTCAAGTGTTAGTGCAATTTGCTCTGATTTCGAAAGTTATTGCACTCCTGCTTTTCAATTTCGTTCTGAAGAAAGGCAACACCAAGATGTTTTAGAACGAAATGATGAACCAAATAAAATATTCAATCAGGAAAATGTTATATTCTATATATCTGGTTATATAGTCCGGCAGCTAATTAATCATACCACATGCCATCACTGTATCAACATTTTATTAAATAGGGGTAATACTTTAAATCACGATCATCTGTACAGTGCACCTTCACAAAATTTTAAGCAATTTACAAATGTTGTTACTCGTGATGGACTTATATATCCTTCTGAAGTTGTTTACAAGATTGTGAACTTTACTGAAAGGCAATTTCGATTAATCTTAGAAAGAGAAAAAATCCTGAAAAATAAAATGAATTCAAAAAAACTGATTATTAATACAGCTTTTCGTTATTTTTCGTCAGAAATTAATATTTTTCTACCAAACATCCTATCACACAAGAGTTAAAGTGTGAAGAGTGTCACGAGATTCAACTCGTTCGCGAAACAGTAGAAATATTTTTAAAATGTAGAATGCATCATCATTCCTAATTATTGAATATAGAAATGCAAGGGAATGCCACAACTGTCCGGCAGAAAATGACACAACTTGTTCATTTTTACAATTGTTAGAATTTTTGTTTTATTTTTAGTGGTTTTATCATTTTATAATTAAAATATGTTTTATGTAAGGTTTTTTACTATTTATAATAATTAAAATACTTTTAATGTAGGGTATTTTTATTATTTGTATAACCCATTTTCCACCATGTAATATTATTGATTTAACATGACTAGTAAAACTCCAACTCCAAATAAAAAAACCAATTTTTGTGATATAAAAAAAATCCCAGCACACGCTTTTTATCCAGATTTTGGTATAACAAATTCTATTTTTAAGTTCACTTGCCGCTCATTTCACGTAACGAGATAGAGAAGAATAGATATCCGTCACAGTTGCGGGTTGCCTAGTTTCAAATTTGCCTCACTTTTATTATTCGACGCGTCCCTTCCAGTTACGTAGTATAGAGTTTTCTATGGGTATAGCATATGCAGTGTGACGTCACAGGTAACCACGCCCCGTTTTCGTTCAATCCAATTTCTTTAATTAATTTGAGGGTTTGAACGTTCGCGGAAAAATCTAAAATTTTGGGAATTTGTTTGAAATGAGTTTTAGTTTATATTATTAACTAAAAAATTTTTTCTTGAACAAGCCCATTGGCTGATCCAATTATATTTCGATACTATTTTATTCTGCTGGTTTATTCTTCGGTGCTATCTTGGGAAATCTATTTAAACGTAACTTTTTAATTTTCAATAAATATTCCAGAGCTTATTTCATGATGAAATACCCAATTTTCTTCAATTTTATTCCAGCTCTTAAAATGTAACTGGGCTTTCTGTAAATAAAGAAAATCTTTCCAGAAGTGATTTTGAATTATTTCTCCTTCATTTATATACCGAAGTACCCTTTTTCCACTGGCGTACGAGTGGGCTGGAACTACGATGCTGCAGTATAGGGCCTTAACACTTTTAATATTGGTCATGTGTGAAGACTAAATTACATTCTGAATTGCGTTTTGTGTTATTTTAGCTTTCTTTATTCGCGATTTAAAATTTTTTGAAAATGTACTATTAAATGAGAATATCACTCCTTAATAATTCTAGTTATTTACTTGCTCAATTAGGGTGTTTTTGTACCAAAATTCTGGTTTATGTCCGATATTAGCACTTTTCTTGAATATAACTACCTTTGTGTTATTAACTATGGCATACTTGCGTGAATCACCCTGTACATTCACATTTATGTTCACATAACGCACAACTCAATTTAAAAGTTGATGAACGCATGATTAGGTTTTATGATTATATTGTGGATATTCACATTGATGATCAATCAAGATTTTCTTAAATTATATGGGTTTGTATGACAAACAGCATGTATAGAACAACGAATGTATACGAGTCATCTCACTCCCAATTAAATTCAAATTTTCGCTCGTCACATCCCGATATTTTTGAGTCTATTGACATTTCAAAGAATATGCAAATTCATTCCTATAAAAAAATTGAGAGAGCCGAGCCGGCACCTTCAAAACAAACTCTGGGGATACCTATACAAAAAATAGGCAAAGTTCCAATGGTGATAAAATTATAAAATTCAAGAGTATCTGTTTGTCTCGTTTGTTCTGAAGTCTTAATAATATCATTCGTGAGCAGTTACTTACTTTTTCAAGATCTTTGGAAAAATCGGTATAAGCGGCATATGGTCAGTCTGCACGATAACATTACAACCATAGAGAAAGAAATGAGATTCAAATAATCCAAATACAATTGCCAGTAGTTTATTTTCGATTTGAGCATAAGTACCTCATTCCAGCACCTATATTTTCTTCTCTTATCAGTCTGGACTGAACCTATTTATCATTTATTCCTACTATAAGGCAGTCTCTAATCATTCACTCTTCACAACCTCTTTTACATTGATTATTGGTACTGACAGAATCACAAATTGCAAAATATTGTTCTATGTTTATTCTCTGACTGAACTGTGTTATTGAATTCAAGTTTTCATGGGTATGCTTGATTTTGGTACAAACTGCTTATCATATATTTCGAAGTTCACTGAGGGGATCAACTTTTTCAAAAGTATCCTATATTCTAAAAACTCACCTCCTATTCAGTTAAAACATAGCAATTTCAACGTCTTTCTCTGCACCTAGCTTTTCTTATAAGCTATTAGGAAAATCTGGAACTTTTATTCCAATAATTCTCAACTCTCTATATTCACCTTTTTTAACGGTTTTGGCGGTCGAAAAAACATATGGTAATCACACTATATTTTTCTTGAACAATTGATTTATATTCAATAAAGTTAACCTGACACCGTGTTATGTTGGCAAATAAATATACTTTTATCTTAGATGTTAGTCCTTAAGACACTTTGTAATGTAGGTACATACAATTGGTTATCTGTCTAATGTCAAATGTACTACATCCAAGGGGGTTTTCATGAATATACAGTGTGCAAACCACTTATGTAATAAAATTCTTTATGTCATTATTTTAGAAAATTATAAAAAAAATGCCGAGACACGTCAACTTTTGAATTGAGTTGTGCGTTATGTAAACATAAATTTAAATGTACAGGGTGATTCACGCTAGTATGCCATAGTCGGTGTTGTTTTTTTTTAATGAAACACCCTGTATATTTGCATATTTTTGAAATCTTCTTAATGAACCGATTCCAACAAACTAAATAATGAATGGTCAATTATGAATTATACAGGGTGAAATTTTTATTTTTACAGTTATTAAACAAATACATAAAAAACCTGATGTATTTGATTTTAATACATTGAAATAAATGCTCAAAATGTTCTCCACCTAGTTGTTGTCAATAGCACAGTCTCCTATAGGAACCCTCTTCAACTTTGTTTAAAGTTTGAGGTGAAATATTCCGTATTTCTATAGTTATCCTGTCTTTGAGGTCTACAATGCTTGTTGGTTGTGTTGCATAGACTTTGTTCTTGAGATAACCCCACAAAAAAAAATCTAACAACGTAAGGTCTGGCAATCTAGCTGGCCACTCTATAGTACCTCTTCGTCCAATCCATTCATTGGGGAAGATTTCATCTAAATAAGTTCTTACCATTAAAGCATAATGGGGTGTTGCCCCGTCTTGCTGGAACCAAACATTTTCATTCGGTAAGCTAGGATCTATTGCGTTGGGATATAAGTTTGCCAACGCAGGAATAACTCCATTTCTAAGCATATTTGAATATTTTTCAGCTGTCAAATTTCCATCTATAAATATAGGACCAATAATATGGTGGCCTATGATACCGGCCCAAACGTTCACCTTTTGAGGGTACTGAGTATGTGTCTCACGCATCCAATTAGGATTCTCTGCTGACCAATATCTACAGTTCTGTCGGTTTACCTCTCCATTCAATGTGAATGTTGATTCGTCAGAAAAAAGAATGGAACCAAGAGCTATCTCATTTCTGTTCAGCTTATTCATCAATATTTTGCAGAAATCCATTCTACGATCTGGATCGTCTTCTGTTAACTCCTGCACAAGAGTTGATTTGTAGGGATGAAGTTTTTCTTTATGAAGACATCTTAGAACAGTTGTATGACTAACATTATTTTTACGGGCAATTTGACGTGTACTTGAAGTTAGATTCTCTTAACAAAATATCCACTTACACATCATCTTCAACGAAGTGTGGTTTTCTTTTCGATGGTTTGACATTTCCAAGTTGTGAATGTGAATTGTGCATGAATTTTAGACACAGTATAATATATATAAAGGATATTAAATCTTCTTGTTGATAACAATAATCAGTTTTGTTTCTCTGTAATACGAAAGTTTTTTATTAACTATTAATTACATTAATTACAAAATTACATGTAATACTAAAAAAACAACAATTAAAGTTTATTATTATCGTCCTTTGCTTTTCTTAATTAAAAATCTCAAAATTTATTTAATTTTTCACTGATTGACGTATTGACGTCTTATTCTCGAAACTTCAAAATTTACAAGTCATCTTCTCTATGGTTTCATCTGGTGGGGTTAATATGAAGCGCGACAAATTTGAATGAAGGAAGTACTTTCTTCACATATATGACTATACATTCCCATGGGAATTGTAGTCACACCCACAAGTGGGTTATTGTCGATCCATTTAACATAGGGGATCAGTTCATTGTAGTATTTTTTTCCTATTCCTAGATATTGTGATGTTTGTGATATTTTTTTGTACAATTTCATAATTCATTTGTCTTCTGTATTCTCCT
>CAJUYH010005991.1:0-21437 GCA_910591685.1 Galerucella tenella
TTTACCTTCCTCCCAGCGCGAAATATTGGAAAATTTAATTTCGAAAAAAAAATGGGATTTTTTTTTCTAATTTGGGAAATCGATAGACTGGTAAACTTTTTTTTATAGTAATCTACATACTTTAGGGTACTTATGAAAAAAAAATCATTCGTATTGCTAATTACTTGTACTTTTGGTCTAAAATGACCCATACCGACTGGCCTATTATCTGTATGGTAAAATTGTAATATTTTGGGCTGTTTGTAATTTAATTATACTAAAATTCGTGTAACTAGAATTAATTTCAAATAGTAACATGACCTTATAGTATATTTGCCAAATTTTATTCAACCTTGAGATTTCTTTTGGCGATTTGACAAAATATGAAAACGTTTATGTAATTTGATATTGTAAATTAGAAATTTGTTGTTTTTTTTTAATTAAAAAGAAGCTCTAGCTCTAGACCCAGTTTATCATATTTATACATCTTATGGCATATGAATTTTTTTTATTTTTTTAATATTAGGTATTTATTTAATATAATATAATAAAATTCCACCATCCATCAAAAAGTAATAACGTACAATTAAATATAATGAACAGTAATTTTCTAGACGGAGTAGTTCAACTACGAAATTTAAATTCATCGATCAAATTTGTAAATTATTATTTATATGTCTACGCTTAACTTTAGCCTAGTAAATAAAACAATTTAAAAACGGTTATTGCTAAGAGGAAACTTATAAATATACCGAATGTCTACAAAAATTCGTGAAGAATTATACACCTACAACTAAAATTTCGCAACTTTTTGTTATTTTATAAATCTAGTTGGCATCCAAGAAAATTTTATTTTTGAAAATACCGACCAAGATTATTTTCGAATTTAGTTGATACAAAACAATCGACCCGGTTCTACGTGTATGTCAATGTAGTTTAATTTGTGTGTAAAATGGGGTATTTAACTTACGACGTTTTTTCTCCTTCCAGGTAAATAATTATATAATATTACAATGGATTTTATTGACGTTTTTATTTTTGTAGATAATTTTCCTTTTCAATACCCATTTAGATAAAAATAAAATTAATCAATAATTAATTTAAAATTAATGATTCCAAAGTTTATCACATTATAATTATTATAAAATATTTGAATAGGTGAGGCAAAATAACAACTGAACAAAGTAAATATTTAAGGGGGGTCCAATACAAATTGCTATTCATAGAATATTGAGTTATATTATTATAGATAATGGTACAGAACCCTTTTTCTAATACTTTTGTCCATATCCTTAAAATCTAATGAAGCCTCTCAATAATCCCTTGTCTCATTTTCGAGTTATAACGTTTCCAAGCTGTTAAAATGTGATAATTTTCGTTTGGAAGGTATTGACATGGTTTCATAAAAAATTAAATCTTTCCCTAAAAACTTGAGTATATGCCGATAATGTATACATTTTTGGAAAGGGGAAGAAAGGGACTTTCAGATGGTATTAAAAAATATAGGGTGTTGTATTTAAAATAAACCGATAATTTTGTTTAAAAAATAGTCATTTCTTTTCGGTGCTTTCGGGAAAAAATATACATTTGGCAACTATGTCAATAAAAATTTGAAGGAAATATAAGAAGTTTAACGAAAACTGCACGTCGATGTATTTTCCCATTCTCGAGTAATAAGCCGTCAAAATTGGTTACTTTATAGTGGGACACCCTGTATTTACAAAAATTATGATCTGAGACTATCACATGTGTGAAAAAAAATTGTTTTCTTGACTTAATTAAATGAGTGAATATGCAATTGCAACTGACATCAAATTAATAAATAGCAGATTTAACATGAATTAATTAAATTTTTACACGTTTTATCCATTTATATTTTGTATAATTTAAGAAGGTTAAAAAGGATGTGACCTTGTTTGTAAACATTAGGATTTTATTTTTATTTTATTTACCGCAAAATTATTGTATAATTCTACACACAAAAATTCGTAAATTACTTTATATTAATACATTCTTGAAAAAATATTCAATTAATATCAAAAAAAAACTTGACACAAAAAAACATTCCAACTAAGGAAAAACATCCTTGACCTCTAAGAAGAATAAAGTCAAAAAAAATACCATTGTCATTCTTCGACATGTGAATTGGGTTAGGAGAATAGAAATGCAATGAGAAATATCAACATCTTAGATGTCTTTGTTTATAATTAAAATTTTTCGAAATTACAACTTTGTGATACTTTTTATATAAGTCATTTCCTTAATTCAATTACATTTAAAACAATTTTATTGCATGGTGGACGTCAGATGGCGAAACTGTATCAAATTCCATTTTGAAACTAGCCGTTAAAGGCATTTAGATGAATAATGAGACACGTATGGAAGTATGTTAAATGTTTGAAGACAGTTCTTGAATGCATAAGTAGATGTAAAAATTATGTGCACTTGTGCATGCATCTCATTATTTATAGATGTCGTCTAGACCTCTCTCCATAATTTTTTAGAAAATAAATAAAAAACAATAAAGTAAAATTAAAAAAATATATATAAAGTTACATTCTTTTTTTTCTTATTCTTTTGGGAATCAAGAAAGGACCAAATTGAGCGTAGCAGCAATAATGGAATTATTAAAATTATGTTTAACAAAAACATATTTTCAGTTCAATAATGATTTTTATGAAAAGAATTTTGGTCTTGCCGTGGACTCTTGCCTCTCACCAATTCTATCGAATATTTACATGGAACATTTTGAAGCCAAAATAGTGAATAATCAAAAATTAAAACCAATTGTCTGGTGGAGATATGTAGACGACATTTTTGCAATATGTCCTTATGACTTAGTATCTCTGAATGATTTTTTAATAAATATAAATGAAGGAGAAAAATCTATAAAATTTGAAATTGAAATTGAAAATAACAATTTTGTACCATTTTTGGATATTCTTATCAATAAAACACCTACAGGGTATGAAACAAGTGTTTATCGTAAGCCAACACACACTAATAGGTATTTTAATTTTGAATCAAATCATGCTATAAGCGTTAAAAAAGGGGTAGTAAAATCTCTATACGATAGGGCCAGAATCATTTGCTCTAATGATAATCATTTCACAAAGGAGAAAACTCTACTGAAAAATGTTTTAAATGCCAATAATTACCCGGCAGAATTTGTAAATAAAGAAATCAAGAATATAGAGAAAGGCTCATTGTTAATACCCCATAATAATAACAATAATATTAATAATTCAGCTAACATAATTTTTAAAAACTAGACAATACCGTATGTTAGGGATTTGTCAGAAAGAATTAAGAAAATTGGTAATCAATTTAATATTCGAACCAACTTTAAATCTAACAATACTTTGAGATCTATCTTAACAAAAACGAAACCAAAAAATGAAGAACAATCTTCAAAAAATTGCATATATCAGATATCTTGTGAATGCGACAAATTCTATTTAGGTGAAACATCTAGACCATTGAAAGTCCGAATAAGTGAACATAAAAAATATATCAAAGATAGGGAGTCTTTGAGTCAGGTATTTGTAAACATGCTTGGGAAGAGGGGCATAAAATTCAATGGGATTCGACAAAAATAATATTGAAAGAGCCCAATAATAATAGACGAAAAATTAAAGAAAGTGCTTTAATACAACTAGATGCAGATAAATGTGTAGCTAGTATTTCAGCCGAATGTAGTCAAATTTGGTTACCAATGTTAGAAAGAGAAATTTCCAATAATCAATTACCTGCGTTATCAGGATAGCATCATAAGTTTTTATCCAGGTTTTCTTATGATTTATCATTGGAATAGTTGTTAATCGATACACACTTCAATACACAAAATCACCAAACTGAGTTATACATGTTTTGAAAACAAATATGATCATACACAAAAAAGTAACAACAAACGCGTTTTATTAACAACATTTCCAAAATAAGCTAAAAAAAAGCGCTATCCCCATAAAAACCGATCCTGGAACGTGCACTTCACTGGATTCCATTTCTAGTAGACTATCATATCGTTAGAATTTCATAAAATAAAATATTTTATTTCACATTTTACCAGAGGTGTGATCTACTATGAATGGACCTTAATAAAATTTGACAACAAAGTTTTGTAGTCTTAAACTTCAAAATATTATTGATTGTCTAGTTGTCATATTTTTTCGTTGTGTCAGATAGGGGCCAAAAATTATTTTATTTATTTTATTACTAGTTAATCTTGACAAAAAAGAATAAGTAATGCCACAAGGAACTTACAGAAGATATAAAGTTACATGTCTTAATTTTTAATAATTCCCCTCGTATATAATGTACCTACACTCGAATTACAAACATTTATATTTTTCAAGAATTTTTACAATTTAAAAAATTTGAAGGTGTGCTTGCTCTGTCTTAACATGCTCGGTATAATTTGTCAGCCTCAGTCTTCGGTAAGCGACCAAGACCAAAAACTTACCGCAAATGTGGGTCCTCTAAATGTGTCACCGATGCACCATCTCGCCAAGAAGTGGTCAGTAATACAGCGTTGTCAATTGTTCAGATTTATCACAAGAATATGGGAAAAATTGAAATAATTTTTTTAGAAAATGGAAGAAAATACTATAGTCGAAATCGCTCTAATCGTGCGGTTTCAAAGGTCACTAACCATATGTATCAAATCAGAAGACACAGAGGTTACCAAAATGATGATAAGACTGCATTTGACTATAGTGCTTTTATTTGAATTTAGTGCTTTTTAAGTGTGGACATTCAGTCTATATTTATGAATTATTTTTTTTTTGCTTTTCTTTTCTCTTTATTTTGTGTCAGTTCATGTATTTTTTTATACATGTATTTCTTGGTCTTTTTATCTCCTTTTTTCAAACTCATATCTATATTTATTTAAAAGACTTTCTCTGCTTCTGTCAGTATTTTGATAATATCATCTGCTACTTCATTTACGTTAACTTTTCGTAACTCCTTTTTTTTATTAAAAAAAATATACCTCGACATAATATGACAACATTGGCTTGAAATCTAAGCGACTTCCATTCACGAACGTATCAAATCGTTGGTACTATGGTACTGTATCATTCGCCGAGTCTCCGATAGTACCCCATTCACTTCCTCCTCAGCTGTTTGATTCCGAGCGCGGTGTCTACCTAACCAATATCTTTTTAACCGTTGCGGTTTTTTTAAATTAAGTTTGTGACAAGTTTAGTTTTTGTGATGTTAGTTTTTTCGACGCTATGTGGATTTTTTGTTCGTTTTGATGTTGGTTTAAAAGGGAATGGTGTTTAGAAACGGGTTAGTGGTAAAATTGAGGTATTAGAGGGTGGTATTTGAGCCAGAAAATTACCAGCGATATATTTTTCTCACATCTAATAGCGGTTTCAGTGTATTTATTCTTTTCTACGCAATTAAATTACAATCTAAGAAGTACATGCATTAATTCAATACACGTACATTCGTACATATATATAAATGTTTGTGTAAGAATTTTTTATTTTCCTGTTTCGTAATGGAAGATTTCTTATAATGAATAATAAACAAGAGTTTCGTTTTAATTATTGTCAATGTTATTATTTTGAATATAAATATTTATTTTTTTAGGAAGTGATGTAATTGTATTGGGTCAAAAAAAATAAAGTAATTACTATTGA
Organism: Galerucella tenella; assembly: GCA_910591685.1. Lineage (NCBI taxonomy): Eukaryota > Metazoa > Arthropoda > Insecta > Coleoptera > Chrysomelidae > Galerucella > Galerucella tenella. The sequence goes on from CAJUYH010005991.1 coordinate 5,628, forward strand.
TTTAAAGCTTCCATTCAAAAATTGACAGGATAATGATGTACCAATTGAAAATTTGTGATAGAGTGATCTCATAGCATTAAATTGATAAATGAGGGTCGGGTTTGAAAAAAAAATTACCAATTCAGAGCAAGTGCACTAACTAATTGATTTGACATAATTTCGCTAAAAGGTTCATCCCATCTTCATATTATTGCTAATTTGCAATAATTTTAAATTTAATGAACCACATCAATAAATTCTCGAATGTTTTTTGTCCGCTTTCAGAAGCTATAACTCCAGAACGGGTTAAGTCAGTGCTGCCGGACGTGAGGTAATAAATTATCGAGCAGCATTGATAAAATTATCGAATTTTTCATAAAATTATGTTACACACAGAATAATTTAAAATAAGGGCCCTAATGAGAAAATATTATGCACGGATTTTTTAAAATTTACTTTATCAATAATAAAATATTTTTGTAAAATATAAAAACTTGAAAACATAAATTATGTAATAAAATATATAAAAAAAGAAACAAAAACACACATTCCACTCATCTACTCTCCTAAACATTAACTCAACGTAATCAAAGTCAAAAAAATCATAAAAATAAAAAAAAACCTATTTAAAGCAAACCTCGACATTGTCTTCTTCGTCCTTTTGATAAATATTATTTCAAGACATTGCCTTTATAGGTATCTGACAAGTAACTTCAAAGTTATAGCATTCGCCGTTACATCGTTATGATGATATTTTTATGCCCCATGTTATTTTGCTTAAAAAATATAGATTAGCGTTTTATTTGAAAAATTAATATTAGTTTATGCCTCAGTGAAATTATGTTATAATTATCGATTATGGTACAAGTGAAATTTCAATTTTAGTTTGGGATAAAATTATGTTACAATTCGGCTTCAAATTTTTACTGTGCAATATATTTGAGTCCTTGTTTTTGTTTACCATGTTGCCATTTTCAAAATTTGTCTACATTCTACGTAAAATATTACTGAAAATACCACTTTTTCCAAATTCATGTTGTAATAACTTTGTCGTTAATAAAAATCTTTTTTAAAAATTTTGGTAGCTTACATTTGTAATGATTCTGTATACAGCGAGAAAAAAAATTGCCCAATCTACTTTTGTCATTTTTAGCAAAGAAAAATTAACAAAGAGGGCCTTGAAAATAGTAATTCACGCTATGAAAATTTGTGCCAAAATACTGTTTTTGATACTGAATCTAACAAAAAAAATTAAAACAAAATGCGGATTTTACGTGGGTGCTTCCAAACAAAATGGATCACACTGTATATTAAATTTTGTCTTGATAGACCAATACATTAAGATGTAATAATACCGTATTTAACAATAATTAACAGTTTTTATTTACCATTTAACACCCATAAAAGGCAAACACTTATTTAAATAAACGGTTCTTGAAGTAATACAGAGTGCGAAAACATTCATAGTTTTTTCTGTAGTCTCTGGAAGTACAGCGTTCAAATTTAGAAAAAATTACCTCAAAATAGTTTTTTCATTTCAACAGAGTTGACGCGTTCGTTGTTTTGAGGTTAAAAATTAAAGTACATGCTCGATAGGATTGAGATCGGGTAATTGGGAGGACAGTACCAAATATGGGATACCATGGAAGTCAAACTTTTGTTGGGTGCCTTAACTCTCATCAAGAGGCAAGATAAGGCAACAATAAGGCAACATCTCGGCTGGTATGGGAATGTGGAGAAGAACGTAGAAGACTGGCGACTCGGAAAAGTGTAACATTGGAGTGGGCCCCAGGTCACAAAGGAGTCGCTGGCAATGAAAAAGCTGACGAACTTGCAAGAGCAGGATCGTCAACTCTGATAAACGGACCCGAACCAGCTGTGTGCATCCCCAGATGATTAACTAGGTCATGGTTGAAAGGGTGGGTGAAATAAACTCTGGAAGAATACGCACAGGCAAACACATGGGAAGAAATTCAGAAAAAGTACTGAGCAGGAACAAACTACGCACCATAACGGGGTTTTTTACGGGACACTTTCCAACAAAGGAGCACCTGAACAAAATAGGGAGACCTTACATGCAGAAGATGCAAAAGGATACCGAAACAGCTCTGCACATATTATGCAACTGTGAGACGCTGGACCACAGGAGGCAGAAACTTTATGGATGACCCAAAATGACTCCAGAAGACTTCTACAGCCAACCAGTAAAGAACCTGTATGAGCTAATACAGGGAACGGATTGGCTGAATGGGATGTAGTCATAACACTAGGAAGCTGAGGTGGTGCCGGAGAAGGGACGGCTCTAAAAAAAAATAATTCAACAAATAAATACCTATAAAGCCTACAAGAAATTTTTTTTAAATTTATTGCGTAATTTAATTTATTGATTAATATAACATTTAATCCTATTTAAAAATTTGCATATTCACACTTCTTGGTTCGACATGATTTCACAAGTGAAATCCAATAAAAAAATTTGTTTCCAACACCTAAGTATGTCAACAACCATAATTAGAATAAAATCTCATAGATGGCTGGTTAAAAAAATAGGAAAGAAAAATTTTCTTTATATTCATCCTGTATTATACAAATTAAGGAAGTGGAAGAGAACATGAACATGAAAATAAAAATTCTTACATAAAAACATTTTACAATAATATAAACTAGAAGTCACCTACACTTTCACACAACATTCGTGATCTAATGTTTATAATAATACATTATTTATGGGCGCCAGAAATTGGATTTCTAAAAATTTTTATGTTGAGGAATGTGGGTTTTTTTTTCGTAAGTTTCATAATTAGGATTTATATATAAGTTGAATTACTTTTATTAGGTAGTTAAGAAGTCGTAAATTCTTTTAAATTCATAAATGTCAACTGTATTACACAATACTATAATTGTTATAAAATTTTTTGTTAATCTTTTTGAATATTTATTTTTACACATAAATTCAAAAGTTTTGCATCAACCTAAATCTCCGAAAAAAAAAATGTGTTCATTATAAATGGATCAGAGATTAATCAAATAATTAGTTTCAATAAAAAAAACGTCTATATTTGTCAAAAATTTTTATTATCCAATAATAAACTTGCTTTAAACATAAAAAGTATTCTTAGAAATTGAATAAATTAAATACAAATTGATTCTTTTTAAAGAAAAGGTTAAGTGGGAACCTGCATGAGAACTTTTAATAAAGAGTATTTCCACCTCTAGAATTTATGCAAGCTTAAAGTCGCCTGCCCATGCTGTTTACCCAATTATTGATATTCTGTTGAGGAATATGTCGCCATTCTTCTTGGCCGCATGTACAAGCTCTTGTACACACCTGGGTGGATTTCTGCGTCCCAAGCATGTTCTATGGGATTCATGTCAGAAGATAGAGCAGGCCAGTTCAAACGATTGATCCCTTCAGTTTCAAGATACTCATTTACAGCTCTGGTCCGATGAGGTCGGGCGTTATCGTCCATAAAAACGAAGGAATTGCCAACAGCTGCGCGCCATAGTCTCACGTGAGGATGTAGAATCTCTCTGAGATACCTATCACCAGTCATCGTTCCCTCCACATGAATTAATTCTGTGCGATCATTTAACATGATACCAGCCCAAAACATAGCACTTCCTCCTCTGAAGGGCGGCTCGGGGCGAGCATGGGCAAGCTGAGCAACTCTCGTTGGATCCCGCCACACACGTATTCGATGGCTATCTTGTACCAAACAAATCCTTGTCTCGTCGGAAAAAACACCGAATTCCAAAATTCTTCAGGCAAGGCAGCGTGTTCTTGAGCCCACTGTAGTCGGCGAACTCTGTGCTCAGGTTGTAGTCTGGGCACTCTTATTGGTCGGCGACACCTCAAACCTGTCGCAAGTATTCGTCTTCGTAATGTCGAGATCGATACTTGAACTCCCAACGCATGTCTCATATCTCTTTGGAGTGCTGGTATTGCCATGGTCGGGTTTCTTCGGATAGTTAAGTGGATATAGGGGTTTGCCGCTGATTAGTAACACGCCTTCTACCGCTTCTAGGTCTATCACGAAGAGAATTGGTCTGAAGATACCGGTTTCATACATGAGACACATCACTTTGCCAAACGCCAACTCTGTTTGCCACGAACCTTTGAGAATGACCTTCTTCAACTAAAGCCACTATTCTTGCACGGTCAATCTCACTTATGACTTGACGATTCATGTTTGCACTTAAAATCGTAAAAATCAAATGCCTTGAATGTTAAAATGATCGCACTAAAAATGTTATCTTACAAAAAAAACTGTAAACATCTGTATATTGCAAAAAATATGGAACATATTGAAATGGTAAACATTGATAAACAAGCCAACAAAAAATTGTTAGCGCAAAAAAATTCCTTCGCATCCGAAGAAGGTGATGCAAAACTTTTGAATCTATGTGTATATATAATATCAAATTATTTAAAAAAAAATTTCTTTGTCTCTCTATTTTTATAACATTTAATTGTAATAAATAATTTTTTTATTTAATTTCTGCCTATATCAATGCTCCAAGGCAAATAAATTACAGGTTACATTAACATCTAACAATTTTATATATATTCAAACTATTTTACTACAGACGTTAATAAAGGTGACAAAATATGGGTTGGGCATCATAATTGCATTTATAATTTCTTCTGCCGCTTGCATTCAAGTCAATGGTCGTCATCTTCATCGTCTCCAACAAGTGGAACACAGAGTCGGTCAAAGAAAAATTCATAATTTTGAATTCTCTTCAAATATTATTTTTAATTTTCCATTAATTTACCTTTTTTTGTATTTTGGAAGCCGTTGTTTTGGCACATTGGCTTCTCCGAAGATTGTTTGTCTCCTCGAGCCTCACAGTCAGATAAGATATGGGTTACGGTCTCCGCCTCCATGCCACAAAGTCTGCAGCTGAGGTCCCCGTTATATAACCCTATTTTACCTATCTTACCTTGCGCTGTTTAAAGCTGCAAGGGCTGCCTGGCTGTCAGTTAGTATGTTTATCCTATGAGTGTTAATTCTGACACATTCTAAGATAGCATAAATCTCTGCCTGAAATACAGAGGTATGTTCTCCTAGTGAGAAGGAGCATCTTGTGTTTCTCATTTCTTAATTTACCTTCTCGTTCTATTTAAATATTCAATTTTTATTTTTATTATCCTTTCTTAATCACGATATATAAGACTTTTTGTAAAGTCATCGTCCAAACACGTCCCTGTGTCTAAGGAATTGTATACTCATCATATTCATCTTCACCGAGAGCGAATATAGAACCCAACGCGCCGACCGGCTACGGTCACTAGGTTACCTATGCCTCCGAGCTCTTCTTTTTCTTCTTTCTTCCATCAGATATCAAGTAGTGATACGCGCACCACACAATAATTCCGAACAGTACATGCATGGACATCTGTTCTTCTTCTAGGCCAGACCGAAACTCGGAGACACTCAGAAACATACCAGCAACTACATAATGTAATGTTTTTATTGAATATAGAAAATTATTAAAAATTACGTCGAGATTTTTAGCAAATTATTATTATTTCGTCACAAACACTAAAAATTCGTTTCTTTTCTTTGACTGGCCTGTTTTATTACTTGTTTTCGAGTCCTAGTTTCTTCCCATATTTTTTTTTCTGTTGGCAGACAACTTTGGCAGGTTATAATGGTACCACCTGTTGTTATTGACGAAACCACTTTTAATTTCAAATGAGGTCGCAAATATATTAACAAAATATCTGTTGTAGGGACATGCACACCTCAACTACTAACTTTCGTTCATCTTCGTGACCGATGTTACCTGAACTCCTAGAAGCTAGTACAATTGGTCACATGTGGCCGTGGCCTAAGTGCTGTGAACCTACACTCACCCTCACAACTCCAACATAGTGCTCTCTTAATTTCATGTTTATTGCCTTTTTGCCGCTGAATTCACATCTGAAGATGGCTTTATAAACATTAATTTTTTTCTAATATTTGAACTGCTCATTGCATAGTACAATGAGATCTTATCATTCTACTTAAACCTTGAGATGGCTATTTAGTACTGAAATAGTTTTCTACATATATAATTAACTGTTAAAAGTAAAACCAGGTATGTTATTAAATTTAACTGTGCAAAAATATCATCCATATCGATGGATGTTACAAATAATAATAAAAGAGGAAAATCAAGAACTCGTTTTAAGATATTTATCACAATAATTAATAGTTGTATAGTGAAAGCGAAACATAGAATCAAATGAAAAAGAGACTTTGATAATACCGTGCTTCGCTTGCAAAATATTTGTGGCTCAAATATATCCCCTCTTAATACCGAAAATGTTTGATATAGTGCGCAATATGAGCAGTGAAACAGAATTAGAAAAAGTGAATAAAAATCGGAACACTCCGGAATCCGCTGATGTTCTTTCCCAGTGGTTGCACGCTTTGGAAACGAGATCTTCTCTTTTTTGGCTGCGATATTTAGAAGCTGGGTGTAATGAAGAAGAAGATGAAGATCGAGAAGAAAAACGAGCCAATTCTTTGGGTTCGACTTGTAGTAGTTTTAGTGATATAGACGGTGATTATGTCGAAGAATGGGAAGAAGATTTTTGTAATGATGTGTTTGCTTTGCCACCTTGTAAAAGTATTGCGCACCGAGAGACTGATTTGTTGGTAGCTTTGTCGGAAAATTGCACGTTTGGACCTGTATGTTATTTTTGCAGGTAATTTGGTTAAAATTTTATATGTAAGATGTTTCAGTTATTGCTGAAGATATAGGACCTCATGGCAATTGATATCTCGTTTGTAAGGCATTGACATTGGCTACATAGCCATATTAATTTTGTTTGGGCTTCAAATTTTATCAATGTATGTGTAGCCGTTCAAAAGATACGAGGGGGGGGGAGGGGACTTTTGAATAGCACTGTATATCAGATTACATTAAACACCAATATAAATAATTAAATTTTAACTAATCACAGTATTATCTTCCTGAAGGCCTAAAATTATATACTAACGTATAGGCAAAGTTCAACAATTATTAACCCATAACCTATATCTGGAAGACAAAAATATTTATTACCTTGTTAGGAGTTTTAAAATTTTAGCAAAAACCACGCCAGCACTAACAATGCGGCATTTAATAATACACTCTAGTATTTCTTATGGAATAAGAGCATGACATTTCAATAGGCAATGTTTCGATTTTGAAATCGTGAGAACTGCGGTATCATAAATATTAATTTTCTGTTATTGTTTCGTTATATGAAGGAAACGAGCTCTCAGTTCCTTTTATTGTTCTTGTTTTGTCTACGGATATATATTTTACGAAGATGATTATAATGTACCTTGGGGACCTAAAAGACCTCCTCTTATCCACTTAGTTATCAAAAGAAAAGTTTCAGAAACTATGATAGTGATTCCTTTGAATCTACACATAGATTCAAAAGTTTTGCATCACCCTAAATCTCCGAGAAAAAAATGTGTTCATTATAAATGGATCAGAGATTAATCAAATAATTAGTTTCAATAAAAAAAACGTGTATATTTGTCAAAAATTTTTATTATCCAATAATAAACTTGCTTTAAACATAAAAAGTATTCTTAGAAATTAAATAAATTAAATACAAATTGATTCTTTTTAAAGAAAAGGTTAAGTGAGAACCCGCATGAGAACTTTTAATAAAGAGTATTTCCACCTCTGGAATTTATGCAAGCTTGAAGTCGCCTGTCCATGCTGTTTACCAAATTATTGATATTCTGTTGAGGAATATTTCGCCATTCTTCTTGGGCCGCATGAACAAGCTCTTGTACACTCCTGGGTGGATCTCTGCGTGCTGCCACTGCCCTGGCAAGCATGTCCCAAGCATTTTCTATGGGATTCATGTCAGGAGATAGGGCAGGCCAGTTCAAACGATTGATCCCTTCAGTTTCAAGATACTCATTTACAGCTCTGGTCCGATGAGGTTGGGCGTTATCGTCCATAAAAACGAAGGAATTGCCAACAGCTGCGCGCCATAGTCTCACGTGAGGATGTAGAATCTCTCTGAGATACCTATCACCAGTCATCGTTCCCTCCACATGAATTAATTCTGTGCGATCATTTAACATGATACCAGCCCAAAACATAGCACTTCCTCCTCTGACGGGGCGAGCATGGGCAAGCTGAGCAACTCTCGTTGGATCCCGCCACACACGTATTCGATGGCTATCTTGTACCAAACAAATCCTTGTTTCGTCGGCAAAAAACACCGAATTCCAAAATTCTTCAGGCAAGGCCGCGTGTTCTTGAGCCCACTGTAGTCGGCGAACTCTGAGCTCAGGTTGTAGTCTGGGCACTCTTATTGGTGGGCGACACCTCAAACCTGTCGCAAGTATTCGTCTTCGTAATGTCAAGATCGATACTTGAACTCCCAACGCATGTCTCATATCTCTTTGGAGTGCTGGTATTGCCATGGTCGGGTTTCTTCGGATAGTTAAGTGGATATAGCGGTTCTGCCGCTGATTAGTGACACGCCTTCTACCGCTTCTAGGTCTATCACGAAGAGAATTGGTCTGGAGATACCGGTTCCATACACGAGACACATCACTTTGCCAAACGCCAACTATGTTTGCCACGAACCTTTGAGAATGACTTTCTTCAACTAAAGCCACTATTCTTGCACGGTAAATCTCACTTATGACTTGACGATTCATGTTTGCATTTAAAATCGTAAAAATCAAATGCCTTGAATGTTAAAATGATCGCACTAAATATGTTATCTTACAAAAAAAACTGTAAACATCTGTATATTGCAAAAAATATGGAACATATTGAAATGGTAAACATTGATAAACAAGCCAAAAAAAAATTGTTAGCGCAAAAAAATTCCTCCGCATCCGAAGAAGGTGATGCAAAACTTTTGAATCTATGTGTATATTAATTCATTCCACATGTTCTACATTTTTCTTAAAATCTCAGATTCCAATTTTATAAATTAACCAGTAGATTTCAATAAAACCTCATTTTTCAATTTTTTTATCTCTCAATTTTGTTCAAGGTCAATTTCGTGTGTTTTCGCCTCACGACCACTTGTTTCAAAACTTTTACTAATTACCAAATCGCTTTGTTGTTGTTTTTTTGCCGTTTTGTTCCACTTTTGTTTATTAATTATCTGGAGGCGTGTGTTATGGTTTAAAACATTCGCAAATAACTGGGTTGACCAAATTAACTTTTTTGCTATGGTTGTATCCGACAAATTACTAACAAGTACATTAACATTAATATTAAATCAAATTTTTAAAACTATATTATAACTTTCTACCCCTTTTTAAAATAAAATATGATACCTGTTTTCCATAAATTCTGTTGAATAATGTTTATGCATAATATGAAGTATATTTTACCATAAAATACTTCAACCTATAATTGTAACTCCTATGTTGTCAGCAGTGACTACTGTTTTAACTGCCATCTGAAGTTTGGCCGCAGGAACTATAAAATTCAGCGGGAAGTTTAAAAAATAAATCGACTGTTTACCTAAAGAACACAAAATTCAGCTGCTTATAAAAATATATAAATTATAATTGATAATATTTCGCCAAATCTTGCATCAGAGCTGAACATAAGAGAATATTTGGCAAACTCTTGTTGATGCAAGATTTGGTGAAGTACTATCAGTCATAATTTATATGTTTTCATAAAAGCTGCACTTTGTATTCTTTTGGTAAAAGGTCAATTTATTTCTAAAAAACTTGTGCAGCAGAGTAAGAGTTAAAGCAACATAATGCAACATTTTTGCAGAAGGTAAAGTTTGCAATATATAATTCGTGTGACTTGGAAAAAGTATATGGTGAACGACGAATACTTTAAATAAAAAGACTTTGGGGAATTAAATATTTATTTAGAGACAATAACAACAATTTTAACACACATACCTATACATAACAGACAACATTCTACCTAACTTGATTATTTCCCAATATTCTGCTATTTTCATTCCTAAAATATAAGTATTTTGTGTTATTTTTTCATCTATGTGGTCTGGCATCTAGTTCTAAACAATTCAACAAGGAGGGTCACGTATGAAGTACCTATACTCATTTCTATAGTGTCTTCTCCTTTGAAAGCGTATTTTTAGAACAAAATTTGATATAGCTGCTTTCATTAATGGATCAACAAATGTTGAATCCTTGTTAGTATTCAAAAATTTTGGAAATTTCATATCATCTCCTCTTGGAATAGTATTAGGTTACTTTTTTACACCATAAAAGGAGAAATCCTAATTATTAATTAACCTATAGACTTGCACCTAATATAAAATTTAGGTAATTACCTGGAATGAATAAAGTGAGAACAGCTTTTCTTTTCAGCCTCTTTTTCCTGGTACTTTACAGTCATCACTAAAGTGTCTAACACAAACACGGGAATTTTGGTATATTTGTTTTGAAGGCATGCAGTGTAACTTCACATTATTAATGCTTCTCAGCCAGGAGTCAAATACTTCAGGTTCACGTTTTGGAAACCATTGCATTCGTTTTGTCTCAGCAAAACGGAACACAACAAAGTTTTTTACGTGGTTTGTTTATTTTTCCTTCCATTTTGACATTACGATTGTTGATGATGAGTGCCCTCTGCAGTTTGGCCGCATTGTTACTTAAAACATTCTCTCCAATCCCAGTTATAATTCTAGGTTGAAGTATTTTATGCATTTTACCAAGAAATTACATTGTGCTGTACAAATTTTGCCCCCCTTTTTCACACCCTTCAAGTTTCAGGTCTCTACGTTCAGCGGTCTTTCAAAAATTCTAAATATAAAAATGCTCCTCCTGCTTAGAGAGATTATTTTTTTCTCTCAAAGGTCTCAGAGAGGTTTATAAATTGAAAAAAAAGTTGACCCGGAAAAGAAAAAATGACAATGACACTCATAAAGGCGGGAGGACAAAAAAAACAAGTTTATAACAATACACAAATGCATAAAATGTGGGTAAGAATAAGTAGTTATTGATTTTAAATAAATCAATGATATTTTTTTCAAAAAACCTTCACGACCTACTCAATATAAGTAGATCACCTACCTAACCATAACCACCCACATAAAATCGAACAGATTGGTATCTACTTTAAACAAGTGTGTGTGATACTTCCCTATTTTGTATTATCACAGAATCTAATTTAGAACTCCATAAAAATAAATAAAACATTTTTTAGAGTTTCGGTAAAATTTTTCAATCATCTCTTTGGATTTTGTTTATTTATTTTCTTTATATTTTCTTCACTTCCTGTTCTTTTTTATTTTATATTATGTTTGATTGAACTATTGATCTTAATTTAATAATAAAAATAGAAGTGGAGAAAGTTTTGGTATTTGGAAAGGATTGTTTCACATACCATACACACATATTATTGTCACATATACACTGTGGGCCGAAATAAAAGAGTACATTTTTTAATTGAAAATTTTTTTTTGTTTTTTGGGCGATTTATTTTCTTTTTTCAGGGCTAATAACCTAACATGTCTTCAACAAGACTTTAAATTTGGAAGCAAAAATAATATACAGGGTCGGGCTTATAAAAAAAATTTATAACAGTGCATTTGAGCTCGTTTCAAATGAAAACCGTTTTAGCTAAAATTGTACTAATATGCTTTTTCGGTAGATAAATTATCCAGAACACTTCAGTGAAAAGGAAATTTTCCGAAATTACCGGATTCGCGGAATACCATTTTTTTATTAAAATATTTTAACAAATAACACATTTATGAAAACAGTTTAGTAACTTTGAAACTTAGAGAAAAATATTATGAATGTGGCCACCTAACAGCCCAGAATTAAATCCGGTTGATTAATAAATTTGGGGAATTTTCGAACAAAATTTGTATGAGGGACAATTTGAAACATTCGAGCAGCTCAAAGAAAGAATGCAGTTTGTTTGGAACAATTTTGAACAGGGTGCAATAAATGGTGCTATCAATTTATGGCGCAGACGACTTCAAGAAGTGGTAAACAATAATGGTGGCCACATTCATAATATTTTACTCTGAGTTTTAAAGTTTTCATAAATGTGTTATTTGTTAAAATGGTATTTAATAAAAAAATGGTATTTCACGAATCCGATAATTTCGGAAAATTTCCTTTTTACTGAAGTGTTCTGAATAGTTTATCTACCGAAAATGCATATTATAAAAAAAAAGTTTATTTCTTAATGTCTGACAGCACAGTAGCCTCATGAAATATTCAAATAGAAATTTATCTTTTACAGAGTGATCCTAAGAATTTTACATGTAAATACTAAAATTCTAATGCAAAACAAGTAGGTGTCTGTATTGGTTATATATACATCCCTGTTTCAGCTCAAAATACAATATGGTAATAAAACTGAACAATGCCAGATAAACGATACATATTACGGCAGTGGCGGAGATTACGATATTAGTTTATTCTGCTTATTTAATTAGATTCGGTCGACATTACAGTTGAAATAAAATTCATTCGTTCAGGCCTATTAACAAGTTACATTTTCATTTTTATTAAATTAAATTAATTAAAGAAAATATAGTTTAATTTTCATAATTCAAATTTATTGACAATTAATTAATGTATGTCAAGTAAAGTAAACATACCATTTATAGGAAATATAAAATTTAATCTATAGTATCATTCTCTTCGCTGGCCATACAAGAATCATCCGAAGACTCGTCGAGAGAGATCACTATCGGTTCTATAGTTTGTTCTATGAGGTTATCTAAAACCCACATTTTCTCTTCCTCTTTAATTACATGATTCACAGCATCTCTCCAGTTCTCTTCAGTTATTGTTGTCAATGAGTACTTCATTAGTTCAACGAACATCTTTCATTTTGAATGTTTTATTATGTCTACCTACATAACCTTTCATTTGGGCCCATATTAACTCTATCGCATTTAATTCACAATGGTATGGCGGCAAACGAAGCACTGTTATCCCACGATTCTTGGCTATTTCATCAATAAAAAACTTTTTGAATTGTAGCTTGTGATCTGAAGCAACCTTTAAAAGTTCTTTTCTCAACATATCATCTTCAAATGGTATACTTATCTTTTACGATTAACCAGTTTCTAATATCAGCTTTTCTCCAAGAGGTAGATGGAAGATTTTCTGTTAATCGCGAATGATAAGTGGCATTGTCCATAACGATTACAGCATTATTTGGAATTAATTCGACCATTTGTGTAAAATACTCTTCAAAAACATCTGCAGTCATTTCTTAATGATAGTCTTTGGTTGATGTTGACTGAAACTCCAGTAAACCACCTTCAACCAACCCTTGATTGCATCCAATATGCGTTATTATTAGTCGGCGACCTTTACCGATAGGAGTTTTCAGTCCAGTAGATAAACCTTCTATGAAAGCTTGACGACTGGTTTTAATACTTTTGTCCTGCCATATTTTTTTCACTGAATGTCCTTCATTGAGCCATGTCTCATCTAGATAATAGATTTGTCTTCCCTCCTGTCTGTATTTTCGGATATCTCGTAAATACTGTCGTCTCCAACATATTATTTGCTCGTTGTCGATTAGCACTGATTTGCGACTTTGCTTCTCCCAAGTAAAATTTAATTTGTGTAATATTTTCCACAAAGTTTTTCGCCCTATGTCAGCAAATTCTCGTCCTCCTTTACCATTCTTAGAATTATGTCGAGGGTTGGGATCTCTTTTTTAAAATATAATTCGTGTACTTTTCGTCTTATTGTATTTTGCATATGTTCATCAAGGTCAAGTGGTTTTCTTCCAGTTGACTTTTTAGGTGGAGATATATTTCCATTTTCCCTCTCCCTTAGAAGCCTGTAAATAGTAGATTCACTAACTCCTGTCATATTGGAACATGTCGAAACTATATTTCTAACAGTAGCAGTCGGCATTTGATGTACAACAGCATCATGCACATTTAACACTACAGTCTTCGTTTGTAAGCTAAGCACGCTCTTACACTTTACTGAGGTGACACTTGAAGACATTTTTCACAACACAGTTAACACTAATGGAACGTAAGCGACTCTGAGCAAAGCAAATTATACAAATTTAGGCGAGAGTTTCACCGTATATACCTGCAAAATTTCTAAGTAGTCATTAGGACAATCCCTAGTAGGACCCTATTGTAATGTTTCTTGGAAATTATCAAGTTGTTTTAACTAACCGAATTTAGATTCATATATTATTATCAGATCGGGTATAAAATTAAATAGTAAATAAATTCCTTAGATGAACCGTGACGCTTATGGTTTACTACCTGACTAGCATCTGTGACCTCTTCGCGTGCTGTCAGACAATAAGAAACTGAGTACATTATTTCTGCTTCCAAATTTTCATTCATGTTGAGGACATGTTAGGTTATCAGCCCTGCAAAAAGAAAATAAATCGCCCAAAAAACAAAAAAAATATTTTCAATTAAAAAATGTACTCCTTTATTTCGGCCCTCATACATATAATCTACATACGGAGAAATGCTTTATTTTTTCAAAAAGATTATAATATTTGAAATAAAAAATTTAAAGATTTAATTTTTTTTTCTTTCAGTAAAAAGAATTCCATAGTATTAAGGACCCAGCTTTCTGTTCGAGTTCACACAATTATCGGTAAGTTTTATATCAAATTTATTAGTAATTTCGTCAAAAAAAACTATAAAGCGAAAGTTTAGGAACTATAAAAAAAATTATTTTAAATTGACCGGAAATCCAAGTTCAACAATGGAATGGTCACGACGTTTAGTCTTCCGATGGGAAGTTAAATATTATGAGATCGTCTAACCATTTATTGTAAGCTTTGAAATCTTTTAAGAATGGTAATTTTACTATCATAACAAAAAATAAAATAGGAATTTAAAATTATAAATGTACAGGGTGTCATAAGGATTTAATACAAAACATAGGGAAGTTGATAGATTTCTTTAAAAAATATATAAACATTTTTATACAGTGTGGCCCATTTTGTTTGGAAGCACCCCTGTAAAATTCGCATTTCTCAACCGATTTTACCATTTTCAAGGCACTCTATGTTAATTTTTCTTTGCCAAAAATATAAAAGTACATAAGGCATTTTTTTTCTCAAATAGAATTTTCTCTCTCAAGCAGAATTTTATAAAAAAAATGTTATTAACGACAAAGTTATTACAACATGAATTTGGAAAAAGTGGTATTTTCTTTAATTTTTTACGTAGAATGTAGACAAATTTTCGGAATGGCAACATAGTGAATAAAAACTAGGACTCATGTAACGTTACATTTGGCCACTATCATTGGAATATTTAAATATCTACCGGACGGCGAGTAGCCAGTCCTTTTTCCTTACCAACATGTGATTCTCGTCGAGAACCTGTAGCATCGATCATCGCTGACAGGCAAATTTTTACATTTAATGTGCGACGGATAATCTCCGTTGGTGAGGATCAGTATACACTGATATTGGTCAAATATTTCAATTCTTCTCTCCTATAGAGAGAGAAATTAAGAACACACTACCAATATGTAAATTCTTTCTCGAAGCGGAGCATGTGAACAGGAAAGTATGTCCATTGCTCATCGCATGGTTCAAATTAATAGCCAGTAGTAAAAATAAGTTTTCTTTCTCCTGTGAACCATGAACCGATAAGTTTAATTCTTGTGAGAGGTTTACCTACAAACTTTTTTTTAAGTGCATTCAATGTGAATGCACTTCGTACCTGCCACTTTGTACCTGACATCCCGGACGAAGTAGTTTCTATGAGGTAGATTAACATCAGACACTTAGGACCTGTCCGAAGAAAATAAGAAAAGTAAAACCAACGTAAAATAATAAACAACGTAAACAACATGAAACAATGTGATGCCTTTTGGCCGAAATATTATTTATTAATTATTTAAA
>CAJUYH010005992.1:0-21435 GCA_910591685.1 Galerucella tenella
CTGATTTGATAGGTCCTTATCCCAAATCAAAATCTGGTAACAGATTTTTCTCAGTAATAAACGATTGGTTCACCAAATTTTGTCTCGTTCATCCAATACAGCACGCAACTGCTAAGGGCATTGTAAAATTTATAGAAAACCAAGTTTTTCTTGTTTTTTGTGTTCCACAAATTTTTTCTGTTGACAATGGTACTGTTTTTACGTCCTCTCTTTTTAAGAATTTAATGTCGCTATATAAGGTGCAAAAAATATTCTATAACGAGCGTTATCATCCCCAAGCAAATCACACAGAACGAACTAACAAAACAATTGTTACAGCTTTAAGATGTTATATTCATGAAAATTCGTCTCATAACAACTGGGATAATTCGCTACACAGAGTTGCACAAGCAATGAGAACCGCGAAACATGACGTTACGGGTTACTCCCCAGCTTTTCTAAATATTGCTCGAAACGTTCCGTTGAGTGGAGATTTTTATGGTGCAATTTCCGAAAACGCGAATAACATAGTTAACACTGGAGATAAATTGCAATTGATTAACGATGTTCAAACTCTTCCTAAACTTTTTGTAGATATTCGGAAAAAGTTAAAAAACGCATATGAAAAAAATGCAAAACATTACAATTTGAGAAAGAGAGATTTACAATTTAATGTATGTGACAGGTTATGGAAAAAGAATTATGTTCTTTCGTCCAAATCTAATAATTTTGCAGCTAAATTCGCTCCTAAATATATACCGTGTGTTGTCAACAAAGTTATTTTTAAATTATTTAACAACTTAAAAGATTTATCTGGTAATGATTTAGGTAACTGGCATGTTACAGATTTGAAGAACCAATTTATTGATGTAGATGAAAATCTTCCTGATGATGAGCCTTCTGCTCAAATTTCTGATAAATTAGATGTGTCTAATAAGGATTATAATTTGCGAGTCAGATCTAATAGTGATTCTAATTAATTTAGAACTCTCTCATATTTATATATATATATAACTTTTTAAGTAATTTATTATTAACGTGACTATTTTCATTTTTTTTGTTTCAAGATAAAAAGATCTTGAATATTCAATGGAATGTATGTATTGTTTTGTTGTCAACAATAATCTTTGGTGACAGATATATTTTGTATCTATATTTATCTGGAACTTAGGTCCTGGTATATGTCTTAATACCTCCATACGATATTTTTGGGGTTTACTATTTACCGTTACATACTATTTGCCCTTTTGTTATCTCTTGATTTTGTATCATAAGTACATATTTACTAGGATATTTTGGACGTTGTCAATAATTCAGTAGGTGTATTAGGTATGTGTTTTACTGTATCCTTCTGTTTTTGGATATTTGAAATGCTAAAAACATTGTTCTTCAAGAGAACAATCTTCCGTGAAGGTTTCAAATTTTCTGAATTTTTTTTGCTTCATGCACCTTTACAATCCAGCATATTTTGGAACAACCATTACGCTCAGACATTTTCTGAAATCCTTGCTTTGTGCAAAATTATGATTCAGTTTATTTTGTAGCATTCCCTTATCGTGTGTATATTAGGGTGGAGCGAAATAAATCCAAAAATTTTATTTTTGGAAATTGACTTGACACTAGTGATAGAAACTTGCATTTTTTGACCTAAAGTGCTATAATGTTCAATTTTTCAAGATTAAAAAATATTACGAGGGTCTGCCCCACCCTCAAATTTCGACTTTTTGAATTTTCATAAATCGAACGAGCACTAGTGCGAGAATGTTGTATAATGTGATCTAAATCACTGCTATATGTCATTTTTCGAAATAAAAAAATATTACGTGGGTCCGCTCCACCATTAAATTTTAAGTTTTTGAATTTTCCTAAATCCAACTAGAACTAGTTTGAAAATGTTGCAATAAAAGAAAATTTAAAGTGAAGAAGTTTATTTGTTGAGAACATAACTAATTATTACATTGCATTATAATCTTTCTGTTTCAAATTTGGGCCTTAAATTCAGAGAATGAAGTTTGGTGCGAATGAAGCCATCTCTTCTTATGTGGCCGCACACTGATGAGGAAGCGTCCGTAACAAGCTTAATATGTCTTTCGACCGGCTGTGTGTGACAAGGAAATTTTGGAACATCTGATAATTCTCCAGTTTGTATAAAACATTTGAGCTCTTCATCAGAATATTTAACCAGTGCTGGTGGATCGGTTATGTCACAATTTTACCAGTCTACTATTGAAATGTAGTCTTCGGCTTCAAAATTCAGCGACGGCAATTTGAAGACCCTTACAGCTGCTATGTCGAAATTTTTAGCGCTTCTCACTTTTAAAATGCGCTGAAATGCAAGCTCCCTAATATTATGCTGTCGTGAATCAGCAACCATACAAAGAAGTACATTTTCTGGATGCGCGAAATAAGCATTGAATTGCCGCATCGACATTTTTTCTGTCATTCTCATTCAAATATCGGGAAAGTTTCATGAGATGAAACAGGTGATTTGCACCATATGTACATAAATTATGTTTTTTTTGCGGAACCAAATAGGTGCATACACTTTTACCACATAATCAGCCAGTTTTCTCAAATTTTCGTTCGGCTGATTGGTGGCAATATATAGTCGTAATATTCTGTTGGCAAAAGTAACCCAACGTGCGTGAGCCAACTTTCCTGGATTTCTTTTTTCCAGATCATCAGATATTTTTGCACTTATGACAGCTTGACTGATCTCCAATAGGTATTTTTGATTAGAACTAAGGTCTTTTACGTCCACCAATGGTAGTTCATATTCAATTTTATCGAATGTCACTATCGGTAATGTCTCACAAGTCACAAGTATGGTTCCAATTGGACCAGAATAACTTTTTGGTTAAGGTCATATTTAAACTGATCATAACAACACTCATTGCTACTATACCACTAAAAACATTCGCTAACTTGCCCGGTTCGTATTATCTGTTTACTATTCACTTATCCCGAAATGTATGACTATTTGACCTCGCGGCGGACCCTCAAGGCTACGATTGTTAAACTCCATTTTTTTTATGACTTAGATTCCGTAGGAGGTCTTAAATTTTCCTAATGCGAGGTAAAATAAATCTTCAAATAGTCAATGTGATTTTTAAATAGAAAGGCGAAAATTAAATCACCTGATTTTTTTTGGTATCCAGCGGACCCTGAAGATGGTCGGTGATTACAAAAAATAAAATGTTGACGTAATCTTCAATGTAACTGACACCTTTTAGAATATAATGCGTATACGATTCAAGAAAAAAAAAATTTCGCTCCACCCTAGTGTATATTGAGAAATTAAGTTTTTTGCTTGGTAGTGCTTTGGTTCTCAATATACGTTTCACTATAGTATATTTCGATACAATCACAAATAATACATTATCTTTTTGTACGACAACATACGAATTATTTAGTTTTACCTGCGTACTGACTGATGACTGATGACTATACAGCTCGTTCGGTGAATCTTTTCCCATGTATGAAATTATTCACATACTACTTTTTGTAGTACCTACGTCTCTTTCCTACTCACAGAATCTAAACCCCCTAAATGAAACCGTTTGTTCCATTACAACATAATATAACAAACAGAGATAGCCATATGATGAATGTCGGCGATAAGTTTAACGCGAATTTGTACGTTGACAGACCAAAGACTTTGTTTACATTTTTATTTCACATTTTTACTCACTTTTTTGCCCCTTGCATATAAATTTAATTTGAAAAACAGGTGTTATAATGACTTACTTACTCCTGAGTGTTCGAATTATTGTAGTAAGTGAAGATTATTTATCTACTTATTATTTATCTACTTCGCAATGAAAACTAACCTTAAATTGACATTTCATCATGGTTATGGATAGAATTCCATCAAACTGAATTGTATGAAACATATTTTGCTCCCACTAATGTAGAAAATATTAACCTGATTTTCTGAAAGACCAGAACTATTTATGAATGATTTTTTAAGAATAGGTATGCCCGGAAAAACGCACAGGAGCTGGTTCTAAATATGTTGGAGTATTTTGAGTTAGAAAAAAGAATTGGAGGACATATTCTTGGCAAGACAACAGCACTAAAAGTGGACGTAAACCAGATGGTGATGATGGTAAACGTCTTATAATTCTTCATGCTGGTTCTACCAAAGGATTTGTCCCTAAAGCAAGTTTATTATTCTGTTCAAAATCTAGAGTAGCTGATTACCATGGAGAAATGAACAATGAAATATTTATGAAATGGATAAGTACCTACTCAATCAATTCCCAACATAGAAGAGCCATCTCTTTTTGTTATGGATAATGCTCCATATCATTGTGTTCTCTTGGAAAAGCAACCTTCTACTAATTCGACAAAAAATGAAATTGTTACATGGTTGACAACAAACATTAAGTTTGATACAAAACTTACAAACCTGAATTGCTACAAAGTGCAAAAACGAATGGAAAAGGAAACGTGTATAAAATTGATGAGTTACTACGAGAACATGGTCATGAAGTGCTGGGATTACTGCCATATCATTGTGAATTCAAATATATTAGTAAAGATGGGTATTCAGATAGCTCTGCTATAAATATGTGGAAAGAGGCACTGCAACAATGTGATCAACAAATTTGGGAAGAATGTGTTAGGCATACTCATGAAATTATAGAAAAGTGGTATGCCCGAGAGCAAAATATAGTTAATATTAGCATTCAACCGATTACCATAGATATAAATACTGGTGATAGCTCTGATTCTATGAAGAAAATTAAATGAAATTTATTGTATATCATATTTATGAGTCTTAAATATACATATTCAAAATATTTCTCATTTATTTTCACAACCCAAAAGATTTCTATTTCTCATTGTTGAACCGTATGGGTGGGACGGCCCAATAGTAATGGTTGCCAGCCATAACACTAAAAAGGTAATTCTGATTTGCAAAGTTTCTACTGAGGAAATTGTTATTAATTCTAACTCTTATGCAAGTAAATTTGCAGAATAACCCTATAAAACTCTGGAATACTAACCGTTTTTTCAAACTAAAGGTTTAGGTAGCATATCGCTAAATGGCTGTGAAATATTTACCAATATTCAGCTTCAATAAATAATGCACACCGTCATTTTAGCCACATCCTTATTAAAACATCAATCTACGACCTACGTGTTATTTAATGTATTGATGTATTGCGTTTGTGTATGAATGATGACGCATGGGAAAAAATTCACCGAACCAACTGTATATATATTTCATTCTGGCATATTTGTTTACATTAGTTGATGACACAACTATATTTTGAGACACCTGTCTATTTGTGGTTTAACAAGTTCAGTTAGTGATTATTGATTAAAAATATATAATTTAATAATTTCTTCTGGTTTTTGTTGTTATTGTGTGCTATCGCGATATTGTTAGCATTTTTTGGTTCCGTCTTGGTGGGTTTCTTCCTTCCAAACTTTCCAATGGAGGGAAGGGGGGGAAAGGCCATGCCTTGTTTAGTTTTACCTTCATTATTATGTTCCCTATCGTATTGTAAGTGCACACATATATTTTTTTTGGTCAAGTTAAATAATAATCATATTCTAGTTTTACCGTGTTTATTTTCATACAATATATCTTGCAATAGTATTCCCATGACGGAATTTTTGGAGGTTTTCGCTTTCCTGTTAAAAAATGCTTACCGTGAATTTTGTTTTTTGTTAAGGCCTACATCTTTGACGGGCTTGCTGCTAGTCTTGTAACAACCTTAAGTGGAAGACAAACTTTCAGAGGTGTGTCATGGTGGGCCATGATTTCATAAACGTGTCGTATCTACGGGTCGCCGTCGCCCGGAAGGATGGATTTATGACACTTTACTTATTTTTTTCTCTTATTATTTTCGTTTTTTTTCTTGTTCATAATTGGTTTATTTTATTATTATTTTTTTTATTTAAGTTACTAGAGATCATACTTACCCTTATCACAACAGGTAATTTTTTTCTTCTTCGTTGAGAAATTAAGATCTCTCTATTTATCGTTATGATGTTTGGCATCTTGAATATTTTATTTTTGCTTACATTTTTTCGTATTGAGATGTTTGACATTTCATGTCATAATAGAGGCTAACGCCTTAAATAACATTTTATAGTTGTAGCTAAATATTGTGATCTCTAGACAATTTTTTTAAACCATTTATTTTGTTATAATTACGCCGTTAATAGGAATATTTCCCTACTAATTTTTTTCGGGATTCAATATATTTTGAATTTAGTTTATTTTTCTCTACGCTTTTGAAATAAAAAAAAATGAGTTAGGAATGTAGTACAATTTCTCTTCAGTGAGGTAATATATTTATACATCGTCACAATTTTTGCTATGTTTGTGTGATGATTATTTCTATGCTAACTGTCAACATCCCCGGTATGGACTTAGAAATATCATTTCACTTTCCGGTGCAAATTTTAGATACTCACCTCAATTTTGCACTTCTCTTCTCTTTTTATTCAATAGCTTATGTTCTCCAATTTATCAATTCTCTCAAGTAATATGTGAGCACTACGTTTTGTTTTGATGTTCACCACAGTTTTTTTGTTTTTTGCTTCCCATTCTTTGTAAACTGTTAGGTCAAATAGAAAAAGTAATTCTTGGAACAATTTTTTTCTCCCGAGGAGAGGAGATGTAACATGCTGTTCAGTTGTTACGTTTTTCCTCTAAAAAACTATTTCATTTAGTGAATTTTTTGGCTCATTAGTCACTTCCTCCCAAATTTCTACTAAATTTCTAAACATGCCGTTTCCTTGTCGCATTAGCCACTCCGAAATAAAACATTAACTTTCATCAAATTCCCCTTCCATTTTTGTCTGTCAATGTTCGAAATTTCAATTTTCGAGTGGACTCTCTCTTTCTTCTAACTGCCACAGAAGGCAACAGTTAATTATATTTTATTTTTAATTTGTGGTGAACAATTTTCTATTGTCTGGTTGGTAAGTTAATTATTGTATTTTCCCTAGGTTATTTTCTAGTGCTTACAGCTTATCTATATTTATTGCTTATTTGCTGATTTACATTTTTTTGTGTATTTGAGGAACAAAACGAATAGAATAAAACAGATCACTGTTAAGTTGTATTTTAGCACGTGAAGTTCGGGTTTTGTATGCGCTATAGCATAAGCTCCTATTTTACCTGATCTGTTCTATTTATTCGTTTCTTCCTAATGTTTCTTTCCTAGTTCCTTATCTATCTTTTCTCTTTTTTCCACAGCTCTGCAGCCCGCAAGTTCTATTTTTAAGGCAAGTACTAGGCAAGTTTTTATTCCCTGCAAATTCCCGGCAAGACATCTCTAGTCCACCTTTATTCCCGTTCCCGATCCGTACGAGAGAAGACATTACCGCCACTGCCGCCATCGCGCTAAGAGCTGCAAATATCCTCAGCCCTCTAATATAAGTTCCTCCGTGTTACCTATAGCGTGTGTAAGATTTGGATTTGGCGTGCTAATTACAATTGGTATTCTTTTCGTTCGATTTTTGAAATATCCAATTTATGTTGAGTTTCAAATAATCCAATAAATAATTATTATTCCATTCTTTGTATTGATTATTCAATAATCATTGAATTGGATAAACGTATTCGGGAATAAGTAGATTCATTATATTAATTTTTTTTGTAACGTAAATTTAATTTCTTACAAGGAGTTTCCAGCTTTCCACCTTTTGTTTCTTGTTTTAATTGCTTCGTTCGATTAAAAAGCTGGTGGCGTCCAATTTAATATTAATTGTACACCTCATCCCAGTGATAGTGTATCCCTGAGGTGGAGTGCTCTAGCCTGGGGCAGTTTTAGGTTACAAGAGTCTTAATAGAGGTTTGGTATATCCCTGTTCATTCATTTTATATATCAATCCTCCATGCCAAACTTTATCGAAGGCCTTACTGATATCTAAGAATATTGCTCCTGTGGATTCTTTCTGGTTAAATTCTTGAGTGGTGTATTCTACCAATCTCAGGATTTGTTGTTCGGTACTATGTTCTTCTATAAATCCTAAGTGCTCCTCTGGTATCACGTTCCGTACTCTTGTTTGAGTCTTAAGAATCCTTAGAATGACTCTTTCGGCTATTTTGCTCATTGACGGTAAAAAGCTTATTGAGCGGTAATTTTGTGGGAAAGTCGGACATTTTCCCATTTTTTTATCATGATTGCTTCGGCTTTTGTCCATCTTGTTGGGAAGTACTTCATCCTTAGTATCGCGTTGAATATGTTGCATTACTCCTTTTATCGGCATGTTTTTCAGAGCCCTGTTGATGATCCCGTCTGTTCCTGGTGCCTTCCTGGCTGACATAAATCGCAATATTTCTTTTATCTCTTGTGGTGTCGAAAATCCAAGTATGTCCTGGTTCTCCTCCTGGTCTTCTACGAGTTCTTCTACGGTTTCTTCTACTCTATCAGAGAAGTCCATATCTTCGTCTGGGTGTTCGTTGAGCATAAACTGTAATTCCAAATTGTTTTTAAGTACTTCCGCTTTTTCCTCTTCTTCGTATGCCATACCGTTTGCTCCCTGCAGAGGTGGCATTAGTTTGTTGGGCTCTCTAAGAAGTCTTGCGATTTTCCACAGTCCTGGATTTTGTGGGTCTAGGTCGTTTATCTTCCGGTTGTTTCAGTTTTTCTTCCACTTTTATTTTGAGCATTTTGGCTCTTATCTTGTCTTTTCGGTCTTGTGTTCTGCGGGCAATACTTAAGGCTCTGTCTTTCCCTTATCAAGTCTTTCAGATCGTCGCTCAGATGGAATTTCCCGTATTTTTCCGATACGGTTGTCGTGGTACTTCTTTTTATCGCTTCTGATAGTGCTTCTTCGAACGGATTTTGTCCTCTATCTCTTCTTTTCTACTTATTTTTTCTATCGGACCAAGTAGCTGTCCCGCTATTCTCCTGAACTTCGTCCAGTCAGTCCTCTTATTTTGTCTTCTTTCTTGTCTTGAACCGTCCCCGGCGGTGAGGACTACTGGCACGTGGGCGTCTCCTCCGTCGGCTGTCCATATATCCCAGAGCACCTTGATGCCTCGCAACACCGCGATGTCTAAAACATTCGTTTGTCCGCCTCCTGGAGGGTAATGTGTTGGCCTGGGTGGTCCTATTACTTGGAGAGCGGCATGGCGTTCCGTTATCCTTACCAAGTTTCTTCCTTGTCCGTTCCTTGTTGTGCAGTACCACGTGGGGGAATTGGCATTTAGATCTCCTGTGATAATGCCTTGTTTGTCGTCTGTGAGTACTGCTAACACGTCTTTTTCGTGTATCACAGTGTTTGGCCTAACGTATACCGATGCGATTTTGACATCTCCAAAGGTTGTCTTCACTATAATCCTTGTCGCTTCCATGGTTATGAGTCCGTCCAGCGTGTTTTCTTAATGCTGGAGCAGCTCCTTTTAAACAAGGATCGCTGTGCCTCCAGAGTTTCTGTTGATGTCTGTTCTGTACACGTTATAGCATTGCCAGGTAAGTCCAAGCTCGTCTCCTAGCAGTTTTGTTTCTTGGAGCGCGTTTCACTCTATGTCCGTGAATTCTTTCATGCATTTGGTCATTTTCCTATAGTCCTCGGGGGTGGCTGTTTGTAGTTTCGCGCTGTTCCTTGCTATTTTGCTTTGAACGTCGATTCCTCTTGAATTCACTCCTTTCCTTAAATTGTTTCATGCGCTAATTGTTTTTAATGTAATTGGTGGAGGTCTTCTTGATATTTTTTGAGTATTGTAGCTTTCTTTTTCTTTTTCATTTGGTACCGTATCCGTGATTTCTTTTTGTATTGTTTGTATGTCGTTTATTTCGTTTATTTTTGTCTCCATTGCCATTAACTTTTCTCTTTTTATTTCCCCCTCGTTTCTGTCTCTCGCTTCTCTCCTGTTTTGTTTTTTCCGTGCTCTCCTGCTTTTTTGTTGTTTGAATTTTCCCTCGTCAACTTTTTTGCCCGTTATATCTGCAGAGAACTCCTCGCAGCTTTCACGGCTTTTCACACAACAGAAACAAATGCCGTACAGTTTCAAATCACCTTTTTAGAGGGTAGAAAATAAGAGTTTTCAAAAATTTTCCTTGATTTTCCGAACGATTATTTTTGAACGTCATAGAGTCTCGACCGATCTCCTATGGTTCTACTATCAAATGTAACAAACGGCGTACAGTTCATCACATTTTTAGGGGGTGGAAAATAAAATGTACAGTTTTCCACTGCGCTTTTCTGCACAAGAGAAAATGTACGCCATAGTGCTGGAACTGATGGTGGCATGATAAACTATCGTTCTGAATGGGTTTGCTACTGTTTCAAATCGCGACACTTTTTCCCCATGGGCTCATAGTCTATAAGCAGTTTAATGGTTTAATTAAACTTAGTTTGCTGCTAATTTGACCGTGTGACACTGCTCTTTATGTATCTATTTCTCATTAAATTTTTAATAATTAATGAAAAAAATTGTTGAAAAAGAACAGTACCAAATACTAGTTACAATGTATTATCCATATGCTCATGATATAAGGTTTGCGTGGTAATTTAAAAATTAATCAAATTGATACATCTAATTTTGTTACATCTACATTATAGAAATTATTTAAACGCATAAAGCTGAGAGAGAAATTTTCAATCACATTGTATTTAATAATATCAAGTTTCGTGACTTTCAACTGGTTTTATTTTGTTCAACTAAAATAGAACGTCACGTAGTAGCTGCAAGCAAATCTCTTTCTCCGATAATAATTGCTGGCTGATTTGAATTATACACAAACACTAAGCTAGGCAATAAGGAAAATTTATATATTTTGTAATCTTTGCTATCGGTCTTGTGAAATATTGGAGTGAGCTCAGATTAGATTACATTATAGGATTGGAGTGGCTCTTTGTCCTATCCCACTGCGACCTTTGCAGATCTATTGAGGTCCTCCCTATATTTAGAGCTCGATATCTAGCTTTATTCTTTCCATTTGACTTATTAGTCTGGATACCGCCTCCCTTGCGTAGCTCTCTACCCTCGTTTCTTCTTCTCCGAGTAAGTGCCCAACGTTTGCTAGGCCTTTGCGCTCACAGAGTATGTACTCCGTGGTTTCGTCTTCTTCTTGGAAAAAACTGCATAGGCTGTCATCTACTAGGCCAATTGTTTGCATGTTTTCTCAGTCTACAATGTCCGGTCAGCATTTCCACCAACATCCTCGTCGTTTCTCGACTTTCACATAGTAGGTCGTGTGGCAGTTTGGCCGAAGGGCTTTTAAGGAATAATTTAGCTTTTGTACTGGAGTTTCATACCACCAGCGCAACGCACGGATGTTTATCCATAAGTGGATACTCTCTTTACTTAGGCATTTAGCAATTCCACAGAAAGGTTCTGGCCCTATCATGACCTCCGTTGTTCCCTGCTTGGCTAATTTTCAGTGCCCTTTATTCCTTGGTGACCTGGTACCCAGGCTAGGGTCACTTTCTTGCGACACTCCCACACCAGATTTGATGTGTTCCTATATGAGCGTATCGCCTTTAGTGCTGCTTGGCTGTCGGAATAGATGACGATTCTTTGGCTATCCACCTCCCGTCTCATCAACTCTTTTGCATAGCATTGCGCCACCATTACCTCTGCCTGAAAAACGGTAGCATGTTTCCCTTTGCTTAGAGAGATCGTGATATTCTGTTGTACCCCATAGATTCCGGCTCCTACTCCAGAATCTGTTTTAGAGCTCATTTCACGTGTGACGTAACTTGTTTCGGGATTTATCATAAATATAAATATTATTCCTTTTGGCTTTTACACACTGTATACACTAATTCGAATTTAAAAAGGAAGTTTGAAAGCGAAACTTTAAATGTGGTTAACAAGTTCATTGCTTGCTCCCGAACTAACATTCACCACTCTCTGCTCGAACAGAATACCAGAGTGGATTCCGAACGAGCACACTATTTTCGTTTTTGAATTATGCACGAATTATCTGGTTCCATGGAAACACCTCGTCTACGTTTGTGAGAAATATACAAAATTATAATTTGACATAAAGTTAATGGAACTTGCCAACAAGGAAGTTGCTAAAGGGATGTATGAACTTTTTAATGAGAATTTAGTTGGGTTAAGAGTTATAATAGTGTTTAAGAGTTGGTTACTGAGTACTGACTACAACTGAAACAATAGACATTATTTATCTGTTCTCTACGCACGTTGATATCTATACATTTTTGACACAAGTCATAATTTAGTATAACTAAAATTGTAATATTTATGGTTCAATAAAAAGTTCTTACTTTTTTGAATTGGTAGATTTAATTATTAGATACTGGGAGAATTCCCAGCATAGTGGTCCTTCGAGCCGGGTTGGAGAATGTTGATAAAATATTGCAATTTTAATAGTTAGAATTTAGAAGTCTAGCCGGTTGAATTGGAGCCTAGAATGAGCCTAGGTGTATTGGACGATTATATGGTGCGTGGTATCACACAACGCAAGTGACCCTCTGGAATTACAGTACGAATTTTGAAGTATATCGAATTGCATAGGTTTAAAACAAATAAGATAAGGTCGGGAATCGTATGGTGAGTCTCTTGTATCCTTTTTAATTTCTTCTTTGAGTGAGTACAGATATAGTGTAACTAATGTCAATGTGATGACCTCGAATTGTATTACAAATTTTATGCAGGTTAATTTTAATCCACTATATTAGTTCAAATTACATTTGAAAAGCATTATTTCACAATATTCGAATTTATAAAAAAAATTTATGCTCGTCATTGGGCGGCTTTTTCCTTCAAAGGGATTAAAAATATGGGTCATCACATTAACAGTAGTTACACTATACATAATATTAATTAAACTTTTGTGATTAATTATGGCAGAATCCGAGATTAAGACATTAGTTAGGAAACGTGGTGCTTTGAAGAGCAAAATTACAATTTTTAGTAAATTTTTTTGGAAAAAATTGAGATAGAAAACACAAACAAAGATCAAATTAATCATTTGTATTTAGAGTTAAAAGATCGATTCTCACGTTATGAACTTGTGCTGGAAGAGTTTGAGGGTGTTCAAAATGAGTTAGAGACTTTAGTTTTGGATGCTGATTGAATTAGTAGTTAAAGATAGAGAAACATTTGAAACAGACTTTTATTGTGCATTTTCAAAAGCGAAAGTGATTCTGAATTGGCTTGAAACCAAATATAAAAATAATGAAAATGTTTTTGATAATAATTTCTATGACAATCATGACAATAATATTGTGTCGTCATTTTCTGTGGTTAGTGTAGATGTAGCTGCACAATCTAGGCCTAAATTGCCTCCCATACCATTAGCTACGTTTAATGGAAAATTAGAACAATGGGTTGAATTTAAAGATATGTTTGAATCATTAATTCATGATAATGACGCTATTAATAAAGTTGAAAAATTCCATTTTTTGGAAAAATATGTACAGGGTGATGCTTTTAAAGTAGTACAATCGAGGAAAATGACTGCCGAAAATTATGAAATAGTATGGAAGCTTTTATGTGACCGATATGATGATGTTCCAATGTTGGTAGAATATCATTTGGATAACTTATTAAATTTCCCTAGAATAACAAAAGAATCCGCTACAGATTTATTAAATATGTAAATATGTCAGATATAATAATTGAAATGTTATATCATTTAGCTAAATCGGGTTTATCTGTAGAAACGTGGGATCCTTTTATCATTTATTGTATGACTAAAAAGTTGAATCAAAATTCTTTCGTTAAGTGGGAAGAATATAGGCCAAAAGGGGAATTAGCAAGTTTAGAACAATTCAAAGAATTTTTGGGTGAAAGATTAAAGAATATTGAAAGAAAAAAGAAAATTGATGGTAAAGAGAAATACAACTTTACTCGAACACATAAAAGTTTTGTATCAATACAATCAGGTACTACTTGTGCGGTATGTAATGGTAATCACAATATTAACGGTAACAAATTTTTAAAATTAAAAACTTATTCTAGGTATGAACAAGCAAAAAGATTGGGTTTATGCTTAAATTGTTTGAAAAAGATTAACCATATAGGGAAAGATTGTGATAAAGCAGGATGTACAAAATGTGGAAAGCGTCATCACGCCTTATTGCATTATGAAAAAAGAGGAGGAATGTCTCATCACCACATAGAGAACAGGTCTGAGAGATCATCTGATCGTGGTCAAGATGATCAAGGTGAATTTGCTCCGAACGAGTTTCCAGGGAAGGATGCGGCTGACAACGCGATGCAAGTCAAATCTGTGTTTTTAGACAATGGAAAAGAAATGGAAGGAGTTCTTCTATCAACTGCTTTGGTTCAAGTGTTGGATGCTCATGGGCGTGCTCAACCATGCAGAGCTCTCTTAGATAATGGTTTTCAACCGAACCTTATCACAACAGATTTAGTGCAGAAGCTAGGTTTACAGGTGCAAAAGGTGGATGTATCTATTGAAGGTATAGGAGAAATTGGGTCCAATGTTGGCGAATGATGTGTGATTGAAATGCATTCCATGCATAAAAGTTTTCATAGGACATTCTCCTGTTTAGTTGTACCTACGATTAGTGGCTTAACTCCTAGTACTAAAATAAATACTTCATCATTGAATATTCCTAGCAACTTGCAATTGGCTGATCCTGGTTATGCAGAACCTCAAAAGGTACATCTGTTATTGGGTGCTGATGTCTTTTTTGGATCAATGTGTGTTGGACAAATTCAGTTAGGTTTAGGTCAGCCCATCTTACAAAAAACTAGATTGAGTTGGTTGGTAACGAGCTTCGTGTGGTCAGGAGTTAAGGTTAAAAAGCTCCATGTTGGTTTGGTTGATCTTCAAAATCAAATGGAAAAGTTCTGGGGATTGGAGGAAATAATTACAAAGGAGCATTTTTCTTTAGAGGATATGGAGTGTGAAAAATGTTTTTGGAATCCACATCACGAGCGGCTGACGGTAAATTTATAGTGAATATACCGTTTAAGGATTCTGTAGAGAAATTGGGTGATTCTCGTGAGAAGGCGATGAAGAGATTTTTCGCATTGGAAAGAAGGTTAAAATGTAATAGTAATTTAGCAAGTTTGTATAAAGATTTTATGGAGAAGTATCTTAAAATGGGTCATATGTCGTTGGTTTCAAACCCATCTGAAACAGGGTCGTATTTATTATGTCATCACGGGGTACTCAAGGAGAGTAGCAGTACTACAAAATTAAGGGTGGTTTTTAATGGGTCAGAACCGACTGATACTGGTATTTCATTGAATGATATTCAATTTAATGGGCCAAAATTGCAAGAAGATCTAACATTTATTCTATTGAGGTTTAGGCAGCATCAAATTGTAGTTTGTGGAGATGTCCCTAAAATGTATAGGATAATCTGGATTAACCCCATACAAAGGCCGTTCCAACAAATATTTTGGAGATCAGATCCGAATGAAGAACTTGAGGTGTACTCTTTAAATACGGTCACTTACGGAACCAAGTCTGCACCTTATTTGGCAATAAGGTGTTTGAAGCAGTTAGGATTGGATAGTGCAGAGTTTGATTCAGAGGCATCTAATATCATATTAACGGATTTTTATGTAGACGACCTAATCACAGGTGATAACTCAGTGGAGAATGCTGTAAGATTATGCATGAGTATATCTAATATTTTGAGAGGTGGTGAAATGGATATCTAATAGTTCTGAAGTTTGTCAATTCTTGGAAAGAAATGTAGACAGCTACCATCAGATAAGTCTTGGGGAAAAGGATACCAATAAAACTTTGGGCTTATTGTGGAACTTTAAACAGGATTATTCAACCTTTTCTACAGATTTTTTGAAATACTCTCAACGGATTACGAAACGGTTAATATTGTCTGAGATATCCAAAATATTTGATCCGTTAGGATTGGTCGGACCTTCTGTAGTTATAGCTGAAATTCTAATTCAAAAGCTTCGGTTGGAAAAGGTCGATTGGAATGAATCTATTCCTATGTCTTTAGAAACAGAATGGGTAAGGTTGAAGCAAGGAATGGCGAAGATGAATAATATGAATATAAATAGGTGGGTTCTTGTAGAAAACTGTACTAAAATTGACCTTCATGGCTTTTGTGATGCTTCACAACAAGCGTATGGATCTTGCTTATATATCAAAAGTGTTGGCATTGGTGGTAAGGTGTCAGTTGCGTTATTATATTCTAGAGTGAAAGTAAGTCCGTTGAAACGACAAACTATTCCTAGACTCGAACTTTGCGGAGATTTACTACTTGCACGATTAGTATATAAGGTGAAGGTTTCTATGACATGTAATTTTAATAAAATTTATCTATGGAGTGACTCTACAGTCGTATTGGGTTGGATAGGTATGTCTTTTACCTTGCTACAGATTTTCGTAGGTAATAGAGTTCCTCAGATCCAGACTTTAACTGATATAGCAGACTGGAGACATGTCAGAACTGAACACAGCCCAGCTGATATATTATCTAGGGGAATGTATCCTCAATCACTAATAGAATGCTCTAAATGGTGGAAGGGGCCGTTGTGGTTGGAATTATGTGAATCAGAATGGCCTTTGGATTTGCACTCCGTAGATGTGGCAGAAATTAAATCTCAAAAGATCAACGTTGTCAAAATAAAAACTATCCATTTTCATTTTGAATCTTTCAGCAATCTTGACAGATTAAGGAGAGCTTTAGTTCACATTTTTAGATTTATAGACAGATTTAGAGGTAAAATCAATGTAGCAGGAACGATTGGAGTTATATCTTATAGAGAATTAAATCATGCAAATGAGATTTTAGTGAAGGTTGCTCAACATGAATGTTTTGGACAAGAAATTTATGAGTTGTTACATCCTGGGCCCCAACTTTTACTGTGTTTTATTAGAGATACATATTGGGTATTGGAAGGAAGAAATTTAGCCAGAAAAGTGGTACGTGGGTGTATGAAATGTTTTAGAGCAAAACCTTCGCCCATGGAACAAATAATGGGCGTATTACCTAGGGAACGTGTTAAACCTACACCACCCTTTTCGGTGACAGGAGTAGATTATGCAGGTCCACTTTCCATTAAAAATAGGTATGGTCGCGGATCAAAAATTTCGAAATGTTATGTGTGCATTTTTATATGTTGTATTGTCAAGGCAGTTCACTTAGAAGCGGTATCTTCTCTGACCACAGAAGCTTTTCTCGCTTGTTTCAGACGTTTTGTTACACGTCGCGGAAAACCTTCTAAGATATTATCTGATAATGGTTCTAATTTCATTGGCGCACGTAATGAGTTACGTGATTTAGCAGAATTTCTTAGAGCACAATCAGAATCATTGTCTACCGCAATTAATAATGATGGGGTGGATTGGAAATTTATTCCACCCAATTCTCCAAATTTTGGCGGTTTATGGGAGGCAGGGGTTCGTTCTTTAAAACACCATTTGAAAAGAATTGTTGGTAATTCAAGTTTAAAGTACGAAGATTTAAGTACTGTACTAGCTCAAATAGAATCAGTTTCAAATTCCCGACCTCTTGTCCCAATGTCATCTGATCCTAATGACTTGGACATGTTAACCCCATCCCATTTCCTTATTGGTAAGAGGCTCATTTCATTGCCAGACCCTTATCTAAAAGATATACCACTCAATCGATTATCAAGATGGCAGCATTTACAAATGCTATACCAGCATTTCTGGCGTAGATGGTCAACTGAATACCTTGCAGGGTTACAGAAGAAAACTAAGTGGACTAACGATACCAAAAACTTAACAATTGGACAATTAGTAATCATCAAAAATGAGAATTTACCTCCGCTTCAATGGGCGTTAGGAAGGGTAATGAAAACTTTCAGTGGTCCCGATGGGAAAGTACGTGTAGCAGAAATAAAGACAATTAATGGAGAATTTACACGAGGAATTTCCAAATTATGTTTACTACCAAATCAAGACATTGATTGAAGTGCGCTTCAGTGGTGGGGGGAAATGTTCAAGAGTTGGTAACCGAGTACTGACTACAACCTAAACAATAGACATTATTTATCTGTTCTCAACGCACGTTGATATACAGTGCGTCCATAAAGTAACGCATAAATTCATTATTAGCTAAATAAACAATAATATTAAAAATTCCCGAAACAGGTCAATTTTTGATTTTAATTTACTGTTTTTTCAAATCATAATGTTATTTACAGGGTGAACCATCTTCGTGTGATGACGTCATCGCCATTTTTTTTATTGGAACACCCCAATTTTTTTTCGATTTCCGGATTTCCCTTGATGAGTTGATTCCAAAAATGTATAACACTTTCTTTCAAATTGGTACAGGGTGAAGGAAAATAAAAAAAATTAAATTACCTACAAAATAAGAAATAAAAGAATAAACGTAATAAACACATTAAATGAAATTACGTATTTACTTACTACTACTTTAAACACCCCGTATAATTTTTAACATTGTATTTAACAGCTTAGTGATCCAAGCCCCTCGACTAAAATTTTCATTGTTTGAAATTTTGTTCTGTCATTTTTTATCATTTGCCGGTAAAAACTGTCAACAACGTTAAAGTACATTTCTGTTATTGTTAACTCTGTAAACAAGGTACGTTTATGTGAAAACTATCTACAAAGAAATTTATCATATCATAATTTTGCAACTTCTTCAACAAAATGCGGTTAACAGAAAGTGAGAGGATTGAAATATTAATGATGATTGGTATTGGCGACAAGATGCGGAGTCAACAAGAGGTATGCAGATTATTTCATGAGATGCACCCAGATCGTGAACCATTTCACAATCTACTGTAAGCAGAATAGAGCAAAAATACAGAGAATTAGGACATGTGAGGGATGCACCAAAGCCCGGTAGAACAAAAATTAATGAAAATATTCAAGAAGACATAATTTTGTCGGTAATAGAAAATCCACACTGCACAGTGCGAGGATTATCTAGGGATTTAGGTATTGGAAAGTCTTCAGTAGCAAACATTTTTAAAAAGGTAAAATACCATCCTTATAAAGTACGACTTATCCATGAATTGTCTGAAGACGGTTTTGACCGAAGAACTGAATTCTGCGAGTATATGATGAACCAAAATAATTTCACTGACAACGTTTTATTTTCGGACGAGGCAACGTTTTATTTGAACGGGCATGTTAATAGGCAAAACACCCGTTATTGGTCTGATGAAAATCCACACTGGATACAAGAATGACATACGCAAAGACCACAAAAAATCAACGTATGGGCTGGTATTGTGAGAAATACAATTATTGGTCCATATTTTTTTGACGAAAATTTAACAGGAGCATTGTATCTGGATTTCCTACAAAATACAATGATTCCTGATCTGATCCAGCTTTTTCCTGATATTCAAATACCCAACAATCTAGACCGTGGAATCTGGTTTCAACAGGATGGTGCACCGCCACATTTCGCTGTAACTGTGCGCGAGTTTTTAAACAGGACCTTTCCACAACGGTGGATAGGAAGAAGGGGAACAGTGGAATGGCCCGCTAGATCCCCTGATCTTACCCCATTAGACTTCTTTTTATGGGGTTATTTAAAATCTAAAGTTTATACTAACAGACCTGACAATATCCGTGATCTAAAAGACCGAATCAGGCAAGAAATGCAGAACATAACACCCGCTATGCTACAAAATGTTAAAGAAAAATCTAATGTCCGTTTCTGTCATTGTCTAGCAGTCAATGGAGAACAATTTGAACATTTATTGTAAATTTTCTTTTGTTTCTTTTTGGTAGTAAATCACAGTAATTTCATAATTATGTAATTACAATTTTTGTATTTTTTTCCACCCTGTACCAATTTGAAACAAAGTGTTATACATTTTTGGAATCAGCTCATCAAGGGAAATCCGGAAATCGAAAAAAAATTGGGGTGTTCCACTTAAAAAAAATGGCGATGACGTCATCACACGAAGATGGTTCACCCTGTAAATAACATTATAATTTGAAAAAACAGTAAATTAAAATCAAAAATTGACCTGCTTCGGGAATTTTTAATATTATTGTTTATTTAGCTAATAATGAATTTATGCGTTACTTTATGGACGCACTGTATATACATTTTTGACACAAGTCATAATTAAGTATAACTAAAATTGTAATATTTATGGTTCAATAAAAAGTTCTTACTTTTTGGAATTGGTGGATTCAATTATTAAATACTGGGAGAATTCGCAACAAATAGAGGTACTCTATAATAATTATTATTTCGTATTATGTATACGGGGTGTCTAAAAACTCTTCTGCCAAACACAAACTACTTACCTATAGATAGTAAATGTGATTTTATGTCCATCTTTCCCAATATTATCCTAATCGTAATATAATAAAATTTGAATGCAATGTTTCAAATCAACGATCTACTAGCCTAACCTAACTTTCTATATTATAAAACCCTCTCAAACTAAAATTTATGAAAATCGTGCAAACCATTTCAGAGATAATTGAAGCGTTCTGTTCTTAAAACGAAACGAAAAACTTCTACAATAGGTTTTTTGTGGAAACTGGAAATTTCTATATCTCTTATTAAGAGAAACATACTTGAAAGTACAGTTAAAGTATCTGCAAAAGTTTTTAAACACGTTTTCAATTAGTTCTCACTTGGAAGAGAATATTCAAGTTTGTTTGATATTTTTAGTTAATTATATACAGGGTGACCAGAAACTTTATATTAAAAATGCTGGAGCGGGTGAATGAAGTTAAAATTATGTTAGAATTTTTGTAATAATGACTGTATAAAAAGTATATAGAATACACAATGTATTCTATATGGAACTATAATCCAGCTATCTAAATGGTGTGTCGAGAGAGAGTGTGTGAATAGAAAGTTTAAAAATGTGTATAGAAATGCCAAAAATGTGTATAGAACGACCAAAAATGTGTATAGAACGGCCAAAAATGTGTATAGAACGGCCAAAAATGTGTATGGAAAGCTAGTCGACGGTAGCTGAATATACTCTAAATCGCCCGTGTGGACAGAAAAACCACTTAATGATTATGGAGAACAATGCGCCTGTCACCTCATCTCTCACAGACCGGTGAATATTGAAAGTATCCAACGTATCAAACAAGCCAAAATTATAGAAGACGGTGACTTCAACTCCCAGTATAACCTACGGGCTGGTGCTGAAAAGAAAATAAAGGGAAGGGTCCTTGACTTTCAACTTGATGTCATGACCACCGACACATGAGACCAACAAAATGGACACAGAGGATATCATATATCTAAAAAAACAGAATCGTCTGTTCAAGTGATCAGAGAAACAATCAAGCAAGGTTAAATGTAGGTAATAATAAATAATAATACTCAAATATGAAATATTATCGGCAAAGATGACGTTTCACAATCTCGTAAACAAATTATTTCAAATTATTATTCTGATCGGTTTGGCTATAATGACTATTTGACATCCAAAAAAAAAATGAATGTTCATATTGCTTTCGCCCAAAATTCGTTTTGTATGTTATCAATTTCCAATGTTCGCATTTTATCGGTGTTGATGGGTGTTCCGTTTTACGGAATGTAAACATTTAGAATTATATATTTTAT